>VSMD01073514.1:0-76635 GCA_008750895.1 Mirza zaza
TCTAGCCTTTGAATTTCTGTTTTCTCAACAATAAAAGGGATGCAAAGAGATTTATTATGTGGATCAAATGGTACAATGTATGTGAAAACACTTATAAACCAAACGAGCACTATACATATAGGAAATATTCTCACTAAGGCACTACTATTTCAACAGCAACAGATCTGTACCTATCTTCAAAGAATTATATATTATCTTAAGACCTCTCCTCGGTAGCAAGAGACAGAAGATGAGAGAGACAGCACAATTAATTGGAGGGCAAGAGAGTGCCCTAAGAGAAATCCAATCTGACCTATAGAGTAAATGATCTACAAACAAATTTTAGACCCCAGGGCTCAAATCCAAACCCAAACTATGGCAGGAAGTTTCTAAAAATATAAAATATAAAAGCAGTGGGATTTTTTGAAGCCTCATACCTTTATGACATATACATCATCTAAAATAATTTATTTTTCTCATTTCAACTGACTCATTTAAGGAGAACAATACACTTTCCAATAATAAGGATAGAGGAAGAATAAACAACTGTGTAAATTAATTGCCTACAGGTCAAAAACATATCTCTCCAAATTTCTCCTTTGTACCATCAAAAATAGCACACCAATCCTTAGGTTAATTACATTGAGGAAAAAATATGTCACATATAGAAGAGTTTTTGCAAGCTACAAAGAACTCAACAACTAAGTTTTTCTTATTTACTGCAATTCATCAACACACTAGAAGCCTTTTATTCAATATGAATGGATTCAAATGTTGGCTGTTTAATTGAAAACTTTTTTAAAATGAGTTAGCCATGTTCTATTTCAGTTGAAAATGCTCATGTAGTCACAAATCTTTTAAGATTCAGGTTTTCCCTTTGATTACAGGTTTAGTGGTTGAAGTTCAAGTCATGTTTCTCATGTAAAAGATATGCATTATGCATTGTCTAGAAGTCCTAATCTTCCACTGGAGTAGAGTGATAACTTAAAACACTCAGGAAGAAATCTAACTAAAATCCCACTTAGGTTCCTATGAATTTTTTTCCTAATCTTTTACAGTTGCATCACTCACACCTAATTCAACATTAATTTTGTCAGTATGTTGTCTTTATCAAGCTTTTTCAGAGCATTTGGCTTTAATTTCCTAGATACATCTGCTCCTTTTTGCATTCATATTTCATCATTTTATATAAAAATTAAATGATATAATTGCAAGAAATAGTACAGCTGATATAAATTTATGTACAAATAAAACTAAACTACAGATTAAGTACTGTACTGACAAGTACAGAAAATCTTCTCTGACACTTACAGAAAAAGAAAAGAGCATTGTTTCTTCATCTTCTTCTTTTCAGAAATGGGGGTCTCATTCTGTCACTCAGGCTGGAGTGCAGTGGTGCAATCATAGCTCACTGCAACCTGAACTCCTGGGCGCAAGTGATCCTCCCACCTCAGCCTCCCAACGAGCTGGGATTACAGGCATGAGCCACTACACTTGGCTAGAAGAGTGCATTTCTTACATCACAGCAAACTGAACTGAATTTAAAACTTCTCTCAATTTCCCGCCACCGTCTGCAAAAATGTTTTCTATCCGCTTATTGCCACCATCATTCTCTCCCCTGCAAGGTGCATAACTTTATCTTATTGATCTGAGAGCTGTGTGATACAACTTTGAGTTGAAAATACTTATTGGTTATAATAATGTTGCGGCAAGTGTACAGCTAGTGTTATAGCTCTTGACCGGGGAAAGAACTGAGCGGCACATGAAGAGTGGAAGAGCAGTCTTTATTCTTCTAGCAGGCTCAACCCAGCCAGTGTTACAGCTCTCTTCGAATCTTCTGATCTTCTGCCCCCCGCCTCCCGCCTTGTTCTCCTCCTGCTTTTATACCCTTGGTAGGGCTCAAAAAACATCCAATCAACTACAAGCTTTAACATCCAATCAACATCAAGCTTTAACATCCAATCAGCAACAAGCTTTAACATCCAATCAACAACAGTGGGATTCAAAAATTACCCAATCAGGATCACACAAGCAGCACCACTGGAAACAGGTGGCGGCACATGGCCGCCCGGCATTCCAGTACCTGGGGCTGGGTGGCTCTACTACGGGCCCCCGGGGTGCTCTACCACAAGGCCCAGCGGCTCTACCATGGGGCCTGGCCCCAGCAGCGTGCCCTCCAACCGGCCATGCCCGCGGAGATGCAGAGCGTGTCCACAGCAAGTGGCTGCGTCCCAGCGCCTGACATTTTCCGCATCAATAAGACACATTTTATGATGGTAGCTAGGCTATTTGTAAATAAACTTTTTTTTTTATTTTAGAAGAGTTTCAGATTTGCAAAAATTTCACAAGAATAGTACAGAGCTCCTATATATCCCATACTAGGTTTCCTTTATCATTATGGTTGCTGGCTTTTTGATGTAACATTACAGCATTCTAACATTACAGCATTTGGAACAAGATAATCTCCCATTTTATAGAAGTCATCAAAATGTACAACCTTTCTTTTGTAATGTCATCATGCCTTTTTATTCCTCACCACCAATCCATGACTACAGCTACCAAAGGTTTGGGCGTGTTTATTGTGTTGGCTGCCCAGCACCCCTTCCTTCAGATGGGATACAAGCCCCTGATTTCCAGTTTGGGAACCACCCCACCTCACTTGGTTCTTGGAATTCAAGTGGGGTGATCCCAGGGGTGGCCATGGAGCTCAGGCCTGGCTAATTAAAGCACCCCTCACTCTGGCCACAGTAATCAAAGAGTGACTGGAGGAGATTGTTGCCACCTTGTAGGAGCAGCCTAACTGAGAATGATGTCAAAGAGAGATGTAATGAGAAAGACAGGGAGAGAGAGAATATTATAATGACATAACTACCTTCCTTTAGCCTGGAACCTTTTCAGTTCTTACCTGTTCACCTGATGTGATCATTAATGGAGTTCCCTTTCACCTTCAAAAGTAGTACATGACATAGCCCCTCTAATGAAGGTCCCAGACATGTCTAAGAATGATGTCAGCTGTATTCTCCTTTACAGGAACCAATGACTAACATCAAAGAAAGGGAGCGGAGTTTGGCTTAAAGTTGTTTGACAAGCAAAGAGAGTCACTAGCCCTGTTCCTCACCACAAGTTCATGGCTGCAATCACCAAATATTTCTATTTGACAACTTAAAGTTCATGCACACTTAACCTTCATAGACATAGCTGGAACATTTCCTTAGAAGAGGCATATACAAAGACCTTCGAGGAAGAGGGGACAGTGTGTTTCAGAACTAAAGGGAGCTCGAGGACATCAGGTAGAAAGAGAATGTGGGGTGAGAGGGAAGACACAGGGCAGGAAAGGTAAACAGGGGACCACATTGCATGGCTGCATAGAGCTTGTGCTTTGTTTTAAGGGCAATAAGAAACCAGGAAAGGCTTCAAGCCAGAAAGAGGGTCAAGATCACATGTTCATTGTGGAAACATCTCTTTGCCTGCATAGGGAGAATTGAAGGCAAATCTGAAAGCAGGAAGCTGATCCAGGAAGCAATGACAGTGTCTTGAGTTGTGCCCATGGTGATGGCAATGGGAAGGAGTGGACATATTGGTGATGTGTCCAGGAGGACACCACGTATCAAACTTGGAGTCCTATTAATGGAAATTCTTCCCCAAACCTGCTCCCCTTTCCCTACACAGACCAAACCATTAAGGCCTAGAACACAGCCTTGCACAAATAAATGTTTTTTCAATTAATGAGTCTCAACAGTTTGACAGTTGAGTAGAATTGGAGAATCGGGATACCTCCAAATTCTCTAGCAAAGAAATGTTGTCTTCGTTTCCAGATTTTATGCACTCATAAAGGATGTAATCAAACATTATATACTTCAATATGGAAGCCTCAATTTTCTTGAGCAAAAACTGAAATCAAACCTCTAAGATTTTCAAGTACTTTGAAAAGTAGTTACAAGGGTAAGTATTCATAGTCTCTTGTCCTTCAAACAATAGAGAATCAGTAAAGTATTTTCTTGGTTCCGTTGATATTAAATAGCACTATTGACTTTCCTCCTCTTTTATGACACTATAAAACATGTTGTACTGAAATAAAGGTTTACTTTGCAACTGAGAATTCTTAAGCAAGGCTTCCTGCTGACTCAGAACCCTGGACGAGTGTGTTGCTGCTTTGGTGGATGGAGGTATTTTTAAGAACCCATTAACTACCCTTTGCAGAGGATTCTTTGGATCATAATTAGCTTTGTGTGTGTGTGCACACATGCATGTACCGGAAAAGAGAGAGAAAATGTACCTTGTACACATGAGTAATTAAGTTTCTGCTAAATTAAAAATGTGCCCAAGTCAGAGTCTACACTTAGATGATCTGTTTCCATTCTGCTAGCTTCTGCTCAGAGTAATCACTGACCATATAATCATCATGTTTTCTTATTCCACAGAGTTCAGAGAAATTTCGTTCTTCTGATGGGGGAGGAACCCTTGCCAAGTTCTCCTTTTCCTGCAAAAAGCGGACAGATGATGGAGAATGCTCCAAACAGACATTTAGCCAAAGGACTTTGACTCAAGACTTTGCCTTTGTGGCTCTTTATCCCTTAGACTAAAAGTTGAGCATTTGAATTCTAATGTCATGATATTGTGAAGGAGGAAGGGACTTTTGTGCTCAGGTGTCATGAATAAGAGATGAGCTTTGGAGTCAAACTTCTAGGCTTCCATTCTATCAGGGTCACTTCCTGGCAGTGTGGCCTGGGGCAAGATGCTCTGTCTCCTTTGAGCATCATTTTCCACATCTGTAAATTGTGGGACAGAAAATGTTGAGGGTAATAACATCCCCTTTACTGGATTGTAGTGAAGATCACATGAGATTGTGGCATAGTTTACCCATGAACTATAAAAAACTAGAGAAATGAATGTTGTTATTGCTACCCAGCCAGCCTCTTTTTTTTTACTGATTCTCCATTGTTTGAAGGACAGGAGACTATGAATACTTACCCTTGTAACTACTTTTCAAAGTACTTGAAAATCTTAGAGATTTGATTTCAGCTTTTGCTCAAGAAAATTGAGGCTTCCATATTGAAGTATATAATGTTTGATTACATCCTTTATGAGTGCATAAAATCTGGGAACCAAGACAATATTTCTTTACTAGAGAATTTGGAGGTGTCTGATTCTCCAATTCTACTCAACTGTCCAATCCCACTCAACTTCCTTCTTTAACAAAAAGGAAACAGAGACGTGGAGAGAGGAAAGAACCCACCCAGGGCAGCAGCCTGGCAATCATCTAGTGTCCTGGCTCCCGGTTCAGGGCCCCTTCACATTTTCACATGACCTTCTGGTTACTGAAGCTCCCTCCAGCAGAGCTATGGTCACCTAATGTGTCAAACTCAATCCCAGGGACAGCCATTCTGCTCTGCAGTCCAGCAGTCAACATTTAAATGAGAAACCTTGGAGTCTCTGGGCTTAGTGTTTCCTGTTTTAAGCCAATTCATTTAACCAAAGAATAGGAGCATGTCTTTTTCCAAGCCATCTCATTCTCAGGATTACAGTTACTAATATCATTCAAGGTGACCAGCAAGTTTCAGTTTGTCTAAGACCTTTCCTATTTTAACACTGAAAGTCCCGGATCCCAGGAGGCTTCTCAGTCCAGAGCAAACTGGGACAATCAGCTACGCTAAATTCCCACATTTCTCTGAATGTCTACAATCTGCCAGGCACTGTGCTCAGCTCTTTATTCTCGATATTCTGCTTATTCATTTTGAAACATAGTTGAGGTAGGTATGATTATTTTTTTGCAGAGTGAGGAAACCCAGTTCCCAGTGCCCTGAATCACACAGCCAATGCCTGCTGTCTGAATCCAAGGCAGTCTGAATCCAGAGTCCCTGTGTCACTCACCACGTGACACTGACTCCCCACATGCCCTGAACACTCCACGAATAGGAGGGACAAACTTCCTTTGCACTGGATTATTTGATAATCTACTTGTCACAACGGTTCTGAGCTGACTGGGAAACAATTCGAGTATTTAAACTTCAGAATCAATGTGTTAATAAGAAGACCAGTAAAAAAGAAATCTAAAGACATCAATTCAAGTTCCTACCACCCCTTTATCTGACTTTACATCTTATAGCCTTTTGTCCCCTTAATTTGTGAAATGGAAATAATAAAACCTACATAAAAATGATACTGCGAGACTCAAAGTGTTTTGAAAATGTTTTGTAACCTGAAAAATCTAATATATCGGTAAAGTGGGGCTTAATTTATTCACATTAGGTTAATTATGTTCTTGAGGATTTATATGGAGTCACAGTACAAGCTAAATGGCTGTGTTAGCCTCTAATTTTTAAATTTTTTTCCCAAAATTTATTCCCGTGGCCACTATCTTCTGACCACCTCATAGCAGACAATTGTGGTTGCCTGCCCAGTGGGCATTCCTCCTCCTAAGGAGACCCTGACCTCCCAGTGGGACCATCATCCTATCTCCGTTCCTGTTCTCAAGCATGGGCTTTAGCCAATGAACACATGAGCCAATCAGTGTCAGTGAGGCATTTGCTAGAGCTTCTGCAAAGCACAAGTTCTCTTCAGATGAAGATCCGTGGGTAAATTTATCTCTTTCCTATTGGATATGAACAAAGACAGTTAAACTCATTAAAGCTATCAACAGTGGATGTAAGAGTTTTTAGTGAGAGAATAAAGAATCCCATACCATGAAGCAGAACCAAAGAATGGAAAGAACAAAGGGATTTTGTTCATGTCAATTTAGCCTTAAGTCATACACAAATCCCAGATCTGCCCTTTCAGGGCTGAGTGATCTTAGACATGGCCATTAACTTCTCTGGGCTTTTGTTTCCTCTTCTGCAAAACGGGTATCAATCGCACACTCCTCATAGCATTGTGGTGAGAGCTGCATTAGATAACAATTGTCGAAAGCCTACAATGGGGCGTGGCAAATAGTATTAATAAGTGCTTTCCCTTACTTACTGCCCTGCCCCTAGAGGGGAGGACTGGGCTGTGACTACATAAGGAAGGATTCTCGTTTGAAGTTTGATGAGACTTAACGAACTTTGCCTGTGCCCCTTTGTGTAATACAATACCTCTGCAAAGGGGAGGGAGGCTAAATTATTTCTTACTGTCTTATTTTCATATCTATTTGCATAATTCAATTTGCCTTTTCATTTGCATATTAATTCGCTTTCCAAGAGCAGCCCTGGACCAAACCCAGATGCAGCATAATCTGTGTGTGTCTGTGTGTATATGTGTATGTGTGCATGTGTGTGTGTCTGTGTGTGTGGCATAAGGTGTGTATTTGGGGAGAGGACAACCATGACCCTGGTAAACACCTGACTACAAGGCACAATTTACCCAGTTATACTGATCCTTAACCTCCTCACTCCCAGTTTCTTTGACCATATGCTAAGGCCCTGGTCTCACTCAGTCTAGGATTGTCTAATTCTAATGTAAACCTGGATATGAGAGAGAGAGAGAGAGAGAGAGAGAGAGAGAGATCTTCATTGTAATTGGAGGAGAACAGGCTGTCCTGGCTTCTCTGGCTGTCCAGATGTATCTTGGAAACCAAGGGCCCAGCTGGCTACTCTTCAACAATAGCAACAGATAAGGAAGCAACATGTCTGACCCATCTGAACACTGTCCAAAAGGAAATCCTCTCAGAGCCTCCAGGAAACTCCAAGACTATAGCTGGCAAGAGAACACAGGGAATAAGAGGCAGCTACACTTGAAGGCAGGAGCACAAAAATTAGCACTCTGCAGCCAGCTCTGCCCTAACTATGTATTTTCTTTCTCTGGGCACCAGCATCCCCATCTGTAAAATGGGCTGTCAGAAATAACGAGGAGTAAGAAACAATGCCAACATCAGGTCAGCTGCTTCCAGCACAATCCTGCAAGCACACACCCTAGACCTATGGGTGACAGGAAGAGTGGACCCAGCAGGAGTACCATTCACACCGTAGTGCTCCTTCAAAAGCTTCCTTTTGTTTCACAGGATCTTTTCTTCCCAGAAAATTCCTCATCACCTCTGAGGCCCAGCTCAGCTGCTGCTTCTTCAGTGACATCTTTGCAACACTCACTGCTCAGGTAATCCCAGATATTCATGCTCCTGATTCCACAAGGCCCAGGCCCGCAGGCCCTGAAAGATGCTGCTGCATAGTTGCCCCCCAGACCTGTCTCCCCTGCCAGATTGTGAATTCTCAGTTGAATTCAGTTTTGTGTTGCAGAGTCTTTAACAAACCACTGAAGAATCACAGTTGAACAATATGGAGAACTTGCATCTGCCCTGGAACAGCCCACAGTCTAGGGCTGGACCTAGAAAGAAAACTATTATTATGCAAGAGAATCAATATAGGCATGCAGTGCAGAGGGGAGGGGGTAGCTCTGTTGAAAAGGGTAAAAGTTCCAGGGACGCTTCCCAAGGAGGCAGTATTTCAAGGGTCAGTACCCTGCCTCATGCATCTCTGTGTCCTAGCATCTACTACATCATCTGGCACAATTGTGCTCTGAAAATGTTTGCTAAATGAATGAATGAATGATATCAACACCCAATTTTTCTTTTATCCATTTTCCGAATACTCTGGACCAGGACATCTTAAAATAGTACTTAGCACTTAGTATGTGGAAAATAAATTCTTATTGAACCATCAAATGAATTACTGCTGAGCAGACTTGGACTGAAAGTTACTCACACCCCCATTCAGCTGCACCAGCCATGAAAATCAACTCAGAAATCTGCAAATCTATGCTGGCATTCAGCACTTAAGATGTGAATAAAGGGTGTCAGCCATGTGGCTAAGATCAGCTCTAATTCAGTGTTCATCCCTGAAATTCATTAATTATTAAAGAATTTTTTTTGCTTTGGTCTCCATGGGAGTTGAAACAAGCATCATCTATGCAAAGACCAGTGTTCAGTTCCACCCAGCATCAATTCATCTAATGGTTCAACAAGAATTTATTAACCACCTAGTAGGTGCTAAGTACCAAAATTTATTGACCACCTACTAAGCAGGTTCTGGGTTTAAACACAGGGGCAACTACAGAGAATAAGACAGCAAATAACCTCATCCAGTGGGGTTTAAGAACCTGCCTTTGTCTGCCTCCTGTGGTCAGAGACCACTGGTTTGTCAATCCGTAAGTAATGATTGAAAGTCGTGGTGGTTCCTTGCACACACGAAGCAGAGCATTTCATTATTTTGTCCTTGTTGCTGTCTATCTAAATGTCCTTCCCTCTTCTCCTTCCCATCACCTCTTTTGTCCTTAGAATTCCTTCCACATTTCCCCAGTATTACACAGAAGTTCCATGAAGGCAGGATGCCGTCTGACTGTTGGGTGCTGTGTCCACAGCACACAGCCCCGAGCCTGGCACATAGTGAGGGCTTAATAAATGTCGAATGAATACACGACATGATGGATGATGGGATGAAGGCATTTCCTCCTCCAGGAAGCCTTCTCTGATTTCAAAGTGGGGTTGAGGGCCTCTCCCAGCTCTTCCCCCATACCCTCTCCCAGGCCCATCAGAACCCATTCTCTTCTCCGTTTACTTCCATCTCCACTGTTCAGCTGAAAGTCCCTCTAAGGGAAAGGCCAAGGTTGTTCCATCTCTAATTTCCTGGCAATGGCAGAGAGACGTTAAACTCAACAGAATTAAATGAAGGAAAACCCCTCAACTCCTGAGTAACTCACTGCAGACTGGCCCTTGATCAGCTTCCAAGGATCCACTTTACCTCCTAAAAACTTCCCTGGCACTGAAGAGTTTCTTTAGGTTAAAAAGCATCCATGGATTGGAGGTGGGAAGAATGTAGGACTGACTGTCAAAGCCCAAAAGTCCAATCACAGCTGAGCAAATGGGGAAAAGAGTGAATTACAGGACTATCACTATGTGTTACCAGTAAAACTAAAAATAACATTTTGGCACTATGTGCAGAAGAATCCTGTGAATTCCCCAGAGCTCAGTGACATAGGCCCAGCGACAGGAACCACAGGATAACAAGCACCACAATAGCAAGAACACGCACGTGCCGTTCCGTTTATCCCAGGGAGGTGTCTCATGGGCTCTTCCCGCTGTCTCAGGCTTCCTGGCAAGGGTGGCAGAGCAAATCCAAAGCAGCGCCTCTTGCTGCTTAAAATATATTGTGGTAAGAATTGTCACCAACAGCTACAATTCTAGGCTCTCCTCAAGTGACAGTGCTGCCCTAAAACTACACTGTCCCAAATGATAATATTAGTTTGAGGGGGGAAAAGGCCAATTTTACCCTTACTTCCTCCCCAGAATGCCACCCCATGGCCCTCATTAACTGGAAATCCACACAATCCCAGCAGCTTTTAACCAGCTTGCATATCCTTGAGGTACTCGTCTAAAATGTATTCCTGAGGGCATGGCAGAAGTTTCTATGTGGGGTCAACCCATCAAACCAGGGCGTGGGTCCATTGCTGTCACCGAAACCCAGCTCCCTTGAGACGGCAAACATTTCCAGCACCGGCACCCACCCCACTGGAGCCAAAGATTCCTGGTGGGGACATCTGGTAAACCACGGGATCCTTCTGCCCTCCACATCACCCAGGCATGCACGCTCTGGGGACAAGAACGTTGACACGCCTACTTGCCAATCTGTCCCACCTCCCAAAAATGATATGCTGAAAACAGGCTTGGTTTCAATTGGAACCGGTTGGATAATCTCTCTGTATCTCACTTCCCTCCTATATTAAAGAGGAATGATACTACCCACCACCTTCCAAAGTTATAAAGAAGAAGGATCAGCTACTTTTGGGCACATAATATCTCAAGGGTGTCAGTGAGTAAGTGAAGGCTACTCATCCTGCCAATGGTAGGAATAATGAGGACAACCTAGGGAGAGTAAATGTTTTTGCATGCTTGACCATATGTCAGGGAATGTGTTAAGTATGTTATACATCTTATTACATCAAATTCTCACAACAAACCTATGAGACAGGTATCATTATCATATCCATTTTACAGGCGAGGACACAGGCTCAGAGATTGAATGATATGCCCAGGTCCCCATGGCTAGTTAAGTAGTGGTGCCTGGGTTTGAATCCAGGTGACCTCATTTCAAAGCCCAGGTTCTTAGCCTATACTCTAGGTTGGGGTAAGGACAAAACTGGTTGATGCATGAATCAGAGATATTTCAGATGAAAGGAAGCTAGAGGAGCTCCTCCCCAATCCTTTGACATTGTAGGCAGAGAAGTTTTTGAAACTAGAGTCTCCTTAAGGCTGAAGCTGTTTTTAGCCAACTCCTTGGAAAGAATGAGTTACCCAAGTCCTTTGTAATCCTGAAAGCAAGACTCATAGACTCTAGAAGCACACTTTTCACTTAATAGTTGCTCAAGTAATATTTATTTAAAGTAAGAATGGCACCTTGTCTCAAAATGAGAAGATCTAGAGCTGGCTTTATATTTCATCAAAATTGATTCCTTCTCCTCTATGGTCATTTCTTCATCTGTTAAAGGAGCACAGTGAATTCCTCTTAGCCTTAAGATGCCAAAATAGGAAAGTTAGATAAACATACTGAGGTACCTTCCTCTAATACACTTTTATGCAGACCTTAGCAGCATTCTGATGGCTGAGAAAAGAAAGGCTTAATTAAAAATAAAAGCAATGAAGAAAGAATAATTAAAAATACTCATATTGTTGCCAGACCAAAAACTCCCTAAGTGTAAAGACTAAGATTGGATTGGTCACACTGTATCTGCAATGCCTGGTTCCTGCCGGGTGTATATATTTTACAATAAAGGAATGTGTCACCAAAATGTTTAATGTAACAGAAAAGGACTTTTGAGGCAAAGGTAGGTGGAAAAATGCAGAATAAAAATTTGCACATACAGTATAAATCCAGCTCCATAAAGAAACAAGAAGTTGCATAAGAGAAAAATGTTTAGGCCACAAAGAAATATACAAAACACTGAGTGGTTTGCCTCTGGATAATAGAATGAGGAAAATTCATTTTTCTGCCCTACTCAGTGTTTTTCTGAATTCTCCAAATTTTCCACAATGATCAATTGTTAACTGATAACCAGAAAAAAAATGAAAAACAAAACTACTCACAGAATCCAGCTTAATAACTCAAGTCTTCACAGAACGAGGAGGTAACTCCGAACCTAAGCAGGTTGGGTGTGGGGATCTCGGCTATGAGCCGTCCTGCTCCCTGCCATTAGAGCAGACATTTAGCCCTGGGACATACTCCACAGCCATATTATTATTTTTTTTCTTTTTTAAATATTCTATTTTATTTTTTTAATTGACACATAATTGTACACATTTATGGGATACATAATGATGTTCTACTATATACAATGTATAATAGTCAGATCAGGGTAAGTAGCCCATTTTTCTTTATAGTTTGAACAACTATTTGTACATCCCTAAACAATATGTTGAATTTAAAAGTTTTTAAAAATTTCTTTTACCTTTTTCTTCTCTGGTAAGAACACATAGGATCTACTCTCTTAGCAAATTTCCAGTAGCCTGACATGAAAGGAAAAATACTGCATGATCTCACTTATATGTGGGATTACCAAAAAAAGAAAAAAAACACTGAACAGAGTACAATGGGGTGACCAGGCATGAGAAGTGGGAGAAATGGAGAGATATAGGTCAGAGTGTACAAAGTTAGAGTTCTATAGAATGAATAAGTCTAGAGATCTAATGTATAGCATGAAGACTAGCATTAATAATATTGTATTGCATACTGGAAATGTTTAGTTTGCTTGAAAAAGCATTGCTATAGTTTGGATGTTTATCCCTCAAATCTCATGTTGAAATTGGGTCCCCAGTGTTGGAAGCAGGGCTTAAGGGGAAGTGTTTGGGTGTTGGGGGCAGATCCCCTATGAATGGTTTAGTGTTGTCCTTGTTATGAGTGAGTTCTCACTCCGTAGAACTGGTGGTTAAAAAGAGCTCAGCCCCTTCCCCCCTCTTTCTCTTGCTTCCTCTGTTGCCAGGTGATCTCTGCACACGCCAGCTCCTCTTCACTTTCCAGCATGAGTGGAAGCAGCTGAGGCTTTCACCAATGCCCAGTCTTCCAGCTAGCAGACTCAAAAGCCAAATAAACTTTTTTTTCTTTATAAATTATCAGCCTCCAGTATTCCTTTATAGTAACACTAAATGGAGTAGGACAAATGTGCAGAAGTTTAACTACAAATAGCAGATTACACAGCGAAACATCCTAAAATTCCTAATAATACATCCTCTGCCAAAAGACTCCACAGTAACTGTTCTTCCCATCCTGTCTCACCCATTCTTTCTGCGTGTTTCTTTATCTCATTTTTTTCTACCAATACATCTCCCTCTGTGTGTCTGTCTTCCTTCCCTTCCTTTCCTGACCATTTGCCTCTCCTGCTTTCCCACACAACCATTCCATGTGTGCACTCCACTCCCAACTTGTGGCCCGCTGCTCCATGTAGGGCCCCAGGGAAGTCTGTGACTGATGTGAATCTCATAGGGAACAGGCCCTGGAATTCTGGTGAGTAAAATTCTCCATCTCATTATACAGGTTAACAAGCACCCAGAGCATGTTCAGATCCCATGAAATATTAACGACGTGACACAGAAGTTGTAGGCGGGGGGGGGGGGGGGGGGGGGGGGGGGGGGGGGGGGGGGGGGGGTATCTTAGGGCTTAGAGCATTAGAAGCCTTTGCCAATTGGACATCAATCAGAAATCAAAACAAAGCATTGTTAAATCCATCAGGAAAATGCAGTGGAAAAATATTTGATTTCTAAATGTCTGATATAGGAAGTGCATTCTGGGGAGAACATTCATTACTACTTACATGGATGTATACAGCCATATTATGAACTTTGCACTTTTGCTCCAACCCCACAGCTGCACACCACACTTGCTGAAAGTCCCATATGCTTCCTCAATGCAGATCATTCCAGAGTCCCAGGCCAGGAGAAATGGCATTGTCAGGGATATCACAAGACAGACAAAGCCTGCAGGTGCACACCAGCAGAAACCCACAGCCACAGTTATTCATTGAGTGAAGCCAGAGCCTGAAGGGGTGAACAGACCTGAACACTCCTCGTGCAGCCACTTTGTCTGTATCCCCATTGCCACCCTCCTCAATTTGTTGCAACTTATAAATAAGCCTTGAAATCCCCACCAGGTTTCCCATGGGGCCAAAGAGAATAAAGAGATGGGACTGAGTGTGAATGAATGAGAAGGGAGAGGGAGAAATATAGACATACTCAGGCTGAGCATTTCCTACGGCTTGCAGAGATTTTACAGAGGTGGCAGGGCACGTCAGTACAGTCCTGATGCTCATCTTTGAAGTGAAGGCCTGGACCCTCCTGCTCCATGTGACCTGCTCTGGTTTATGGCTCTGTCTCTGGCTGTCTATTAAAATGCATTAGTGCGAGCACTTTATAGTCTGAACCTCTGCAATAGAAAACAGCCATTCTTAAAGTAGGATGAGTGCCACAAGAATGACAAAGTACCAAACAAGGATCGTGCCTTCTTTGCGTGTTCCCTTCCTGCCCCCTTGCCCTAATGGAAAGCTACATGTCTTCTAAGAACAATGCTTCTTTTTTAGCAAGACTTTAATATACAGCCCTGCCTCTCTCTATGTCTATTCTTACCATTCAGGTCCAAGGCACCAACCTCCCTCACCTCTCTCCTGCACTGCCTGCATCCACCCTTGGCCCCACTTATCCTTTCTCCACTGGTAGCCAGAGTGAGCTTGCGGAAACAGAAATGAGATCATCGCCTCCTTCCTCTGCTTAAAATAACTCAGTGGCTTCCCATCACACTCAGAACAAAATCTGAACTCTCCACTATGGCCTGCAAAGGGTTGTATAACTTGAGCTTCCTCCCTGACCTGTTTCCCCTTAGGACGATTAGCCCTTGAGCCATATGCCTCCTTTGCGTGTTTCAGCCATGCTGTTTGCAAACCTACCTGGCTTGTTCCTACCTCAGGACCTTTGCACTGATGACCGTCTCTGTCAATAGGACTCCCCACCCCCTGCTTCTAGCCTTCTCTTACTTCCTTCCTACTAGGCTTTCAGCTCTTGGCCACAAATAGGCTTTCCCTGTCCACCCAGTTCAATTCTCTGTATAATATTTATTACCAGCTTTTAAATGCATTATTCTTTATTGTCTGTCTCCCTCCATAAGAAAGCAAACCCCACAACAGACCAAAGACCTTGACAACTTAATTTAAAGCTATATCCCCAGCACATAGGACATTGCCTGGCAATGTCAATCAATATTTCTTTAATGCATTCCTGGATGAATGAATGAATGAACCAAATTCAAGCTTAAATGGAGCCCAAAAACCACAGAGCTGCTGTTCTTTAATATAACACTAAGTGCAGTGCCTCACCACTGACTCCAAATCATCAGAGTGAAGAAAAACTTCTTGTAGCAGTGATTCTGAATTCCAGTTTCACCATTTACTCTGTGATTCTAGATACGTCTTTAAATTCTCTGTGCTTCAGTTTTCTCTTCTAAAATATTAAACAGAAGATGTAAGGGATCTAAAAACATAGGTCACAGAGTTGTGACCTATGCACCACTGCCCATTTGATGTGTGAGTGTATGCTGGGTGCTTTGAGCTGTATCTGGCACATAGGAAGTCCTACATACGTGGAGGATGTTAACATCGCTATACCACATTCTAACCATGTTGACTGCATGACAGAACAGAGAAGGCTCTTAGTTCTGCCACCAGAAATAAACAGTAGGAGGCACTGCAGGGAGCAAGTCTGAAGGCAGGGAGACCTGAAAAGAGAACGATCACCCCACAGCCACCCCACAGCCGACTTGTAATGAGGCTGGAGCAGGGGAGCGGCAGTGCGAATAGAGACGAGTTGCTAGAGTTAACAGGGCGATGCAGAGGTGGAATTAATGGGATTTGGCTACTGCTTCAGATATTAGAGGGAGGAGGAAGGGCAGCAAGTTGAAGATCCAGACCTGGTCCCCCACTTGGAGGCTGAACAGCTGTCCATTCACCCCCACCCACGGGCCAGTCGAGCAGATGCTCAGGGCACAAAAAACATGCACAACCTGGACCCTGCCTTGAGGAACTTGGGGGCAAAGAAGAAAAACAAGCAAAGACAAAAAAAAAAAGAAAAGAAGAAGAAGAAAATTGATGAGTGTTACCCTGGAGGTATGAACAAAGGGGTCAGGGTTCACACAATGAGAAATGAGTCCTTCAGTCACAGGAGGTTTGGTTAGGCACCACAGAAAAAGTGGCAGTCCCCAACTTCTTATTGCACCCCTTACAGCATGCTCCACGATGTTAGTGAGGGTGCAAAATTTACTAAGAAAAGAATCTGATGCTAAAGGGACGATCCCTTTTTACATTCCCTTGCTCTCCCCTGTGGTTTCCCAAACCCTTACCTCTAGTTAACCACGGCCATCCTGTCACTGGCTTCTGATTTGAGACAGTTTCTGGCATTTGATCCACCTTCCTCCCTGACCAGCTGTCCAGGAAGATCCTGTGTGCCTCCCCTATATGCCTTTGCCCCTGGGTCTAGAAAATACTTCCCCTTTTCTATAATATGTAGGCTCTATTAAGTAACGACCCACAGCATTCGTTCTGTTGGGGGGAAAAATAAGACTCCCCTCTATTATAAAGAAAAAGAGGTAACCCAATGAACATTTGGTCCTCTAGTTATCCTTCCATAGCCTCACTAAACCTCAGGCAGTTGATGAGAAAGAAACAGAGACCCTAGGAACACAGAGGGATGGCCACCATAGGCTTCTAGGGGTCAGTGAAGGCATATGATGCAGCAAGAATGAATTAATTACCTGAAAAACTGCATTTCCCTCTCTAGGATCAAGAGAGCTTGACACCATCCTATATGCAGATGTTCCTAAATCAGGCATTTGTAACACTGAGGTCTCCTGTGTGTAATTGGTCAGAGTTGAGCTGTTTAGATATTAAACCCAAAGGAAATCAGAGAAGGATGAGTTCCATAGAGAACACTGGGAAGGAGGTGGACCCTGAGCCTAGATCTTGGTGCTCATGGGTAGAAAATGGCCTCTTGAGGAGTCACAGTTCATTCGATTAAACAAACCTTAATTGGCAAAGAAAACATTCCTACCCTTGAATAAACTGCTGTCTATTAGGGGAAATGAAAGTCCACCAGGAATAATAAATTCAAATGCCTTCTGGGTCTAGCAAATGCCATCAATGTATGTCATAACCAAGGAAACAAGGTAGGCTTTAAAAAAGCAGAAAGTGCAGGACACTCTGAAAGGCCCTCAATTTCAGAAACATTTTAAATTCCATGACCAGCAAATGAACATCCTTTGGGTAGTGACCTCACACAAATCTCCTTAGAATGAGTTTCCAATCTTGGGCACTGTTGACATTTGAAGTCAGATAATTCTTTGTTGGGGGTGTGGGATGGGACTGATATGTTTGTTGTAGGATGTTTAGCAGAATCCCTGGCCTCTAAACACTGGATTCCAGTAGTATCTCCAGAGTTGTGACAATCAAAAATGTCCCCAGACATTGCCAAATGTTCCCAGGGGAGCAAAACCACCTCCTATTCCCACCACCTGAGAAAGCAGCGCAGGATATCACAAAAGCAAAGAGCAGTGGAAGAGGACAGCCCCATGCTAGAAATTGCTTTACAAACATAGCCGCGTTTTACCTCCACAGCAGTCAGGTGAGGGAGGAATCACTAAGCTTAACAAACAGATGAAAAAAATGCAAGCAAAGCTAAGTTGCAGTTGAATGTGGCAGAGTTCCTATTTGAACCCAGGTCTTCTGATCCCAAGGCTGCGTTTTAAACAGTCTGACATCAGGCCTCAAGCAGGGGATGTTTCAAAGGACAGAATGGCTGTGCTGAGGCTCAAGAAACAGTTGGACCTCACCTCCATGTTTGGAGCATCGCTCCAACTATTTCTTTCCCCATGGTGTAGAAGATGGGCTGGCAAGAGGCCACAGTCGTCGGAGCCTGTTGCTGTCATATTGATGATGAATGACAAGGGTCTACGCTCAAGCAGTGGGAGTATGGATACAGGAGAAGATATGAAAGATATTTTAAACACAAAATTGGCAAGAACCAGGATTGATTGAAACAGGGAGTAAAAAACAAGAGAATTTTAGAATGTTCCATTATTAGTCATAATGCTTAACATCAGCTGCCTTAACATACAATCCAAATATCTCAGAAGCTTCACAAGTAAAGTTTTATTTCTCACTCATGTCAGTTCCATCAGGTGTTTGGCCAGAAGCTTTCAATGTGGTGACTTGGGGATCCTGGGTCCCTGCATCTTGTGACATCATCATATTACTGGTCAGGGGCTAAATCCAGCCACTGCCTGTCTTTATAAATGGCTTTATTGGAACACAGTCATGCTCATTTGTTTACATATGGTCTACAGCTGTTTTCAAGCACTGCAAAGGTGGAGTTGAACAATTGCAACAGATACAGAGACTGTATCGTTCCCAAGGGCTACAATGTTTACTATTCTGCCCTTTACTGAAAAAATTCGTTAACCCCTATTTTAGGTCCTTCTTGGAATCTTTCACTGGATTTCCTGTTTCCATCAGCCAAGGAAAAAAGAGAAAGTGAGAAGGCTCACACCAGAGGTTTTGCAGCCAGGCTGGACATGGTGAATTCCCTTTCTGGGGCCATGCATTTTCATTTGTCAGAATTCAGTCTTATGGCCACCTTCACTGTAAGGGAGACTGGGAAACCTGGAGGCAGGATGGCTAAGGCTGAGAACGACTCGTCCATACCACATGTCCATATCTCTGGGCAAACTTCCCTTTGCTGATTATCATCCTGTGGCTTCCTTAGAATGGAAAATATACATATTCTTGCAAAGTGCTGTAAACAACCATATCTCACTGAGACACATTAATGACCAACATAAACTACTGAGCCCTGAGTTTAAACAAATGTATTACGTTAGTTGATAATACTAGAATAAACATGACCCCAATTAATGAATTTTCTCAGAGCTATAGACTCTTTATTAGTTCAAGTAAGGTTATAAATAGAAATTCCGTTTAACTGGAATGTACAGAGTGTCTACTTTCTGCTCAGCATTGTGTCAAGCAGAAAGGAAAATAAAGACATACTAGACACCTGCCAGGACCTCATCCTATGCACGAAATACATAAATATAGAAATAACAAAAGAAGCATTATGTCTAAGTTCAAAAAAGGTGAGACATTATCTTCTCATCAGCTCAGAGAAAGAATATACCATGAGGACTGGGGTAGTCAAGATCCACTTCCTGGAGAGAAAAAAAAAAGCCATTATAATTTATAACTGTTTGCAATAGAAATTAAAATAACAATGAAAGCTAATCAAATCTCAAATCTGAAAAATGCTTTACAACTTAGAAGTCATTCGCCATTATAATTTATAACCTATAACTGTTTTCAATAGAAATTAAAATAACAGTGAAAGTTGATCAAACCGCAAATCTGAAAAATGCTTTACAACTTAGAAGTCATTCGCACTATGTGATTTCCTTTAATTCATCAAAATTCTGTGAATTCCGTGTCATCAGGGCTGACCCAGTTTCAGTGCAATCCAGCAAGGGGTGTTGAGTCACCTGAGACCTGGAGCACAGCGGCCAAGAGGAGAGCCACACGCAGGCCTCAAACACGGGCTGGATTTTTCTTTTTTCTTTTTTTATTTTCTCCTCTCACTCATTTTTCTGATTTCTAATCCGGGGGCTCTTTCTACTCTACCACATTGTTATTAAAAGTAAAATAATTTCCTTTAACAGACTAAAACTGAGAATAACCACAGAGAGCTCCTGAAGTGCTCCAAAGCAAACAACAGCCAGGAAAATCCTTTCCACATAATGACAGTAAAAATTTCTACCAGCCCGAGGATGGCCCAGCCGGGGGCGAAGGAAACAAAGCCACAGGCTGAACGCTCTCCCCGAAGATTGCTCCATCCAGGCTCTCAGATGCGAGGCAGCTTTGAAGTTAAAACACAAACATCCCGACAGGTACAGGAAGTGGAGCTGTGAGGGTTGTCAGTTCTATCAAGTTCAATGAGTGAATTTGACACAGAACAGTGGACCAAGAATATAGCAGCCCTTTGTCGATGGCCCTGAAGAATTCTGGATCCTCCCTGGGGTCATGCTCCCTAATCCCCAAGGCCCACGTCATTTATCTTCTTGACTCTCAGGCACCTGGGACCGTAGCGCCTGAACGACAAAGGAGATCTGGCTATGTGACACACACATGCACTGCACTCTGCCACGTCATGGAGGAAGAGACGCCTGCTGGTATGGCCCATTTGAGCTAAGCATTTCCATCAGGTGAACCACAGGAGTCAAAAGGACCAGTCTGGCAGGAGGGTTTCCCTTTGGCGAGGTAGCTACCAATGGAAATGAGAAACAGAATGAAGTCCAATTTGCCTCGGCCTTAAGAGATCAAGTCCACATTCCTAGTGTGACATCTCTGTGTCCTGGTCCCCATCCGCTGAGGCAATCTTGCTGCATCCACTCCTGCTTGTTAATGTTCTGCCATGATGAGACCCTTAGCGCATTGCTCACCACGTGCCCACGTTATTATTCAAGTTTCTGCTTCCTGGTGTGCCTCTCCCCATTTCCTGCCTGACAAACCCCTACTCATCTTCCGTATGTAACCATTAATGTCGGTTCATCTGTGACAACTCCTCCAAATTGTTTTCACAGCAATCAGGAAGTCACTCTTTTTCTTTGTACCCACAACGCTTTGTGTATATTATTATTAAGGCACATGTTACACATGTATTCTGTTGAAATACTCTGTGTTCTTGAATATCTCTTCAACTGGTCTGGGTAGTTGAATAAACAGGCACAACGTCCAATTATTTTCTGTTTTCTCCAGGCACCTACCACAGTGCCTGATGTGTAGTAGACATGCAACAAATGTTTGTTGGGGATGGTAAATCTCAGATGAGCATTGGGCTGGAAGAAAACTATGAGGACACAGAAAGAGGACACAGGAAATGAAGCCTGAAGTGTCCTGGCCTTGCCACTGTGCACCTGTGGGATCCTGGACACATCAGCAAACATCCGTTTCCTCATCGAGAAAGTGGGAATATTTTGTCTACTTCATGTAACTAAAGGCGAGATTAAGTGATAGAAAGCTAGAGGAAAATAGTTGGTTAATTATGTCAACAATAAATTAATAAGGACATAAAAGGAATCTGCAACATGCACTTCTAGCAGCACTGATTCATTGCTACAGAGTGATGAACCAAGGGGGGAAAAAGGATGATACCAACCTGCAGAGTGATAAACCAAGGAGAAAAAAGATAATATGGACTGATAGGATAAGGGGAAGGTTTGGGGCTTTGTTCTAAGCAATGAATTCACATTTATATATAAATGACCTTTTGGTCCCTGAATGATGAAGAACAGAGAAGCAAGAAGGCAGAAACCGACTGAATGAAATCATGGCCTAACTCTCCTTATGCTTCCAGATGCTGTTTAATCACACCATTTGTCAGTGTTTGCATTTATTTATTAATATTTGTATTCACTGAAAGGTTCACACAGATCACTCTCAGAGTTTGGCAGCTCCAAGGAGGTTGTTTCCACTGTAGGTAGATTTGCTTTTATCAGCATTATTGCCTTAGAAGGTGAGAGTACTCCATCTGCCTTAGTTAACAGTACTAATAGTAGTAGCAGTGGTGGTAGAAACAGCAGTGACTGTGCCACGCAAACCCATGTTTATTAAAAGCTCACGGATGGCCATGTGCTGGCCAGTAATTTAACTCACATCTTAGTTAACCTTCAAAACCCACCTATAAGCAACCTATTAATTGGAGAATACAATGGAAGCTTCATTGACTTTGAGAATCATGACATCACACTCAAATTAGCATTTCAGCCTCACCTAGTTGGTATTACCAAGGCACCTAAAGAACTACAGATGGAGTTGATTGACTATGTTGTCCTAATCCCTCCATCCTCTTGGCACTTGGCACAGGACCAGACACATAGTGTCCAATTCTAACAGCCAAGTTCATGACAGTCAAGCAGACAGGCTATCTGAATATGGGGGAAGCAATGGCAGCAAAGCAGGGGATTGCAACTAGGGGGAGATTCACCCAAGATTGCCTGACACAGCAGAGCCAGAGAAGTCTGAATCTGACCCTTCAAGAGGGGGAGTCAGGATTATCACTATGAAGATGAGAAAAGCCATCAATTCTAAAGAATGAAGGAGGGAAATCAGACAGCAGGAAAATGGTCCAGGAGGTCAAAAGAGAAATGAGGACAAAGTACAATACGGTGTACAGATTGATTTGGGACAAGGGGTTTGAATCTCATGAATAACGAGATTCTTTGCTGGAGTTCCCCTTTATATGCTGCCTAGAACTAGCAATGGGGCAGGTGCAATGATTTAAGGACAACTCACAGGAATGGATACCATGTTAGCACACATTAAAAAGATGGAAGGAACGTAGGTACGAAAGGAGATAGAATTAAGGAAACTAGTGGAGGGGAGGAAGTGAAGATAAGGGAAAACGGAAATAATGCATGGTATTTTCAGAGATGGTTTATAACAGAGTTTGGCAAACTATGGCCCTGAGCCAAATCTAGTCCATTGTCTGTTTTTGCAAATTAAGTTTTATTAGAACACAGCCCTACCCATTTATTTAGGTAATGTCCATGACTGCTTTTGTACTATATTAAGAAGTTGCAGAATTGTTGCAATAACAATCATCTGGCCCACAAAATTCAAAATATTCACTATCTAACCCTTAACAGAAAATGTTTGCCAACCCCTGGTTTATATTAACAGTAAAGGAGTATTGCAATATGGCCACTAGAGTAGCTAAGGATAAAACTGAAATTTGAGGTTGGGGACAGAATTGTGGATGCCTTGCTAAGTTTGAACTTGTTTCTACAGGCAATAAGGATCCATCCAAATAGCCTAAAGAACAAAACTCTTTTCTACATAAGCACAATTTAAAGACAATCAAATAACTCAGCACTTGTACAATAAGAACAGTCATTGCATCTTTAATCAGACAAGCTCTGTTCTGGCCTCAATTAACTAAGACTAAGGAAGAGTATGCTCGTCACCAGTCTGTCAGCATAGAGTATCACATCACCACTCTGGCTTTTAATGTTCTAATGTCAAAATGAGAAAAATAATCCCACTCCTGGGTTTGTTGCAAGCACAAAAGTTATATAGTAAAGAAAAAAACAACTTGTTAAATAAATAAAATACCTTACAAAAGTCTGAGCTCATTCATTCATTGACTCAACAAAAAATGTATTTAGTGCCTATCATTGTGCAAAAGGATTCAGAGATGAGTGATATTAAGACCCAAAGATTAGAAGGAAAGATGACATGCAAACAGCAGTGCCAAATGCACATGTAACACAAAGTAGGGAGAAACCACCTCAGTTCAGGAGGAAGTGGACTATTAGGAAGGAGGTGAAAAAGAGGGGCTCCAATAAGAGAGAAAATTTATCTTAAGGAAGGAGATAAAGCTGCTTTTTACATAGAGCATGTACAAAGGCCCAAAGTGGTTTAATATGACTGGCACCTAGGAGCCAACTGTGTATATAAAGAGAAATGAGGCTAAAGAAAAAGGTAGGAAATAAAAGGTTATCTATGCTATGAAAAGGAAGTTGGACTTTATCCATAGGACATGGAGAGCCATTGCAGGATTTGGCATCCAGGAAGGACATGGTCAGAGTTTGGGGCATGAATGGCTCAATTGATCAGGCTATTAATGGAGTGTCCAGCTTTTCCTCCCCTGCATAATTGAAGGCACCGTGACATAACATAAGTCATAATGGAGCTTTCAATGACCTTTCCATTCCAGGCAAGCCAAGTCATGGTTCTTGCAGCTACTGGGGAAAGGCAGCTGGACTAGAGACAAGAATGACAGCACATGAAAGACCCTGCAATAATCCCCTTAACTCGACCCCTATCCCTGGGACATCTGCCTCCAAAAGAAACCGTGCCTGTATCTGTGCCATGTTTCACATTCCCCAAGCCTGGATCCTCTCCAAACAAGATCTGGGCAGCCTATATCTACCAGGCAGGACAAAAGATAATCAAGCTATTCAGGAGAGCATGGAAAGAGAAAGATAATTTCCTGATTTGGGCTTACACAGTGGATCAGGGTCTTCGTTGTTCTCTCTCCTCCCCAAACGTTAGTGATATCTTCTTCACCTTAGGGGAAAAGAGGATTAGGAAGTGATTTGTACAAAAAGAATTGCTGTAGTAAGGATACCCACATGAGACAGCACCAAAGCTCTTTCTCCTGGTGGGTCTCTCTGCTGATGTGATCTCTTGACCAAGAGGGACAGGTTTGATTTTGTGTTTTATTGTTGTTGTTGTTCCTGAAATTTCAGAGCGTCCTGGAAGAGAGAACATGGTCAGGTTGCACTTGGCATGCACAGAAGTTCAAGAAGGACTCATTGCCACTCAGCAGTAGTGGCAATGTATCATCTAAGAGGAATGTATGGGTCTTGTAGGCAGATAACGTGGATCTAAAACTGCATCCCAAACCCCATTTCCTACATGACCTTACTTTTCTGAGCCTCACATTCTCATCTGTAAAACAAGTAATATATTCCAATTAAGAACTAATATATTCTAAATGCTAATTACAGTATTTAACATGTTCTCAATATAGTCTATTATCATAATTATGCATAGCTTAATGTACAAGATGGGTTTCCAGATCATTTTTTTAATAAAGTATGATGTGGTTACAAAGCAAAAATAAAAATGCTGTAACATAAAAATTATAACATACTAAAAGAAATATTTAAGGAGATGGCTATCCATAAAGTAAAATAATTGCTATTTAAGATTTGCCACAGATTTCTTAACTGGTATAAAGCAGATGTTCAGGAAATTTTGTTGAAATGGTTAGATAAATAATTTAGCTAATAAATTTAATACATGATATGGGCAGATTTTAAGATTATAAACCTGCATAAGACAAAGTACTTTTAATATAAAGGAAACATACAGACTGGGAACATCGAAAAGGTAAAATTGCCAAAGGATTGAAATAACAATTCAAAGAAGAATTTGAAAATACCAATAAGCATATGAACAAAACAATGTTCAACCAAACCATAACTGCATAAACATAAATACAGACTAAAGCACTATTCACTATCAAGTTGGAAAAGATTTTAAAAGTAATAGTATTCTATGATGGTGTCGGTGTGATGAAATGGAGCAATTTGTTCACTTTTGCTCAGAATGTATATTTATTAGGCTTCCTGAAAAGCCATTTGTCAATACTATGAAAAGCCTTGAAAGTATCTATATATTTTGACTCAATAATTCTACCCTTAGAAATCTACAATACAGAAACATCAGAGCCATAGACAGATTTCTCTACAAGTATGTTTATCACACTATTATTTATATAATAGTAAAAGAAGAAGAGAAGGTGAAGAGTATGGAGGAGGAGGAGGGAGAGGAAGAAGGAAAAGAAAGAAAACAAAATGTTTAGCAAGAGAACAATATGTAATAACACGAGGCTTGGTCCTGATATAATTTTAAATAAAAGTAATGAAAAAACATTACATATTAGTATGGTCACAATTAAGTGAGTATATGTTAGATAAATGTAGATAGATACAGGGACAAATCCTGATATAGATTAAAGATAGAACAGAAATTCACCAAAATAATATGTGGTTATTTCTTCATAGTTATTTGTGAAAGTAAAAAGAGACTGTTTACAAACAAATGAAAATCCCATTCTTGTCTAACTTCTAAATAGCAAAAAATAGGGAAGCCAGGACATACAGATGCTCCTCAATTTATGATGGGACTACAACCTGATAAACCCACCATAAGTTGAAAATATTTAAGTGGAAAATGCCTTTAATACATCTAACCTATCAAACATTATAGTTTAGCCTAGCTGACCTTAAACATGCTCAGAACATTTACATTAGCCAATGGTTGAGAAAAATCATCTAACACAAGTCAAAGATACCTCATATCATTTCTCCTATTCAGTGGAAAGAAAAAAAGAAAATATAATATATGCACACTGGAATTATTAAGAAAGTTTGAGAGGATTACTGAATTTAAAATCAATGTACAAAAAATAAATAAAAGTAAATTGAGGCCTTCGGTTTCTAGAAAGATGGAGTAGATGTACTTTTTCCTATTTCTCCCACTAGGAACAATCTTAAAACCCTGGATATTATATATAAAATGAGCATATGAAGACCTTTAAAGGCAGAGAAAAGAAAGCAGACCAGCTAGGGATCTCAGGACCCAAGGAACAATATGGTGGTGAATTTCCTGGGTTTTCTGCCTAACTCATGTATCCCAGACTTGGAGCTGAAGAAGCAGGTAACCCTGAAACACAAACAGTGTAGACAAATAAAACTCCAAGAAAAGACTGTTATCTCTATCCCAAGGACAAGGAAAGAGGATTCATAGAAAGACAAAAAACTTTTAGACAGTAACTGCCTACTCCATCAAAACCAGATAGAATAGGCAATGGTCCCACCCAAAGCAATGTTAGCAAAATCCAAGTAGTAAGGCTAGACTGCCATTTCACCAGGCCACAATGAACCCCTATCCACCCCCTGTTGTCAGTGAAGATCACGTGGGAGGCTGAGACTTCCATCCACCTCACAGTTATGATGGGAACCCCCTGCTGCTGGAGTAGTATCAGAAGAGACCTGGTGGACAGTCAGATCTTTCACTACTGCCCAAGAGTAATGAAGTCATCTCTCTGAGTTGTCAGTTGAGACCACGTGGTGAACAGTAATAAATCACTATTACCTTCCTACCCAGGAAGGTATCAGCAAAGGCCTAATGGGGAGCTTGAGCTCCCACCTTCATCTACCAGTGTAAAGGAAATCTCCCCTCTCTTAGATGTCAGTGAAGTCCAGGTGGGGCAGGGATTTCTATCCCCACCTGGCAGTAATGAGATAGCAAATCCCTTCCCCTGTCAGAGCGGTCTTATGAGCCCAGCTAAAACAGAGGGCTTAAATAAGATCTAGAAGTCTCATAACATAATACTGAAATGTCCATATTTCAATCAAGAGTCACTCATCATAAAATAACAAGGAAAATCTCAACCTGAATGAATGCAAAAAGATAATCAATAGATGCCAGCACCAAGATGATAGAGATGTTATAATTATCTGACAAGGATTTTAAAGCAGCCATCATAAAGACTTCACTGAGCAAATGCAAACATGCTTGAAACAAATGAAAAAAATAGTAATTCTCAGAAAAAAAATTGAAAGTCTCAGGGAAAAAATATAACATATAAAGAAAAACCAGATGGAAATGTTTGGACTGAAAAATACAATAGCTAAAATTTAAAGTTTCGTTGGATGAGTGCAACAGCAGAATAGAGGGAAAAGAGAAAATAACTAAAATTTAAGACAGAAAAATAGAAAATTTCAATCTGACCAACAGAGAAAATAGACTGGGGGGACAAAAAAAAAAAAAGAGCCTCAGGAAAATGTAAGACTACAAGAAGAGATCTGACATTCATGTCTTTGGAGTCTCAGGAAAGGAAAAAGAAGGCAGTCTGAAAAACTGCTCAAAGAAACAATGTCTAAAAAAATCCTGAATTTGGAAAAGATATAGGCATATTGATGCAAAAATCTGAGAAAATCACAAGCAGAATAAACCCAAAGAAATACATAACAAGCTACATAATAGACAAACTTCTGAAAACTAAAGACAGAGGAAAAAAATTGAAAGTAATGAAAGAGAAATAACATTTTATGGGAGAAAGCCAATATGAATGACAGTAGATTTCTCTTCAGACTCCATGAAAGCCAGAAAGAAGTAGCACAACATTTAAGTGCTGAAAGGAAAAAAAAAAAACCAAAAAACCTGTCAACCCAAAATTCTATATCCAGCAAAAATATTTGTCTCAATGAAGGAGAAATCAAGACATTCTCAGATGAAGAAAAATGAAAAAAATAAAAAATTTGTCAACAGAACTACCCTAAGAGAATGACTAGAGGAATTTCTGTAAACAAACAAAAAAAATGATAAAAAAAGGAATTGTGGAATTCCTTTGAATTGATAAAAAAAGGAATAAGATCTTTAATCTTATTAAAGAAATAAAGAACAGAAAGAGCAATATTGCAGGTAAATACATTTTCCTTATGTCTACATAAAGAACTGTCAAAACTTAACGTTAAAATACAAATATAAAATATACAAAATACATGAAGAGACATTTCACCTAAGAGGATATATGCGTATGCACGCATGTGTGGGTATGTTTGTGTGTACACTGTATATGGCAAAGAAGCACATAAGAAAATATTCAATACAATTAGCCTTAGAGAAATGCAAATTAAAACCACATTAGCAAATCATCATAGATCTATCAGAATAGCTGAAATAAAAAAAAAATATTGGCAACATTGAAGTCATTTATCTCAGAGAAATGAAAACTCATGTTCCACAAGTATTTGTGTATGAATGTTCCTAGTAGCTTTATTCATGATAACTAAAAACTAGAATCAAGCCAGATGTCCTTCAACAGGTAAGTAGTTAAATAAACTGATTTATTTATACCATGGAATATTACTTAGCATACAAAAGAATAAAATATTGATAAACACAACCACAATCTCTGAATCTCCAGAGATTTATGCTGAGTGAAACTAGTAAATTCCAAAAGACTGCACGCTGTATGATTGAATTTACATAATATTCTTGAAATGATAAAATTATAAAATGGGGGGAAAATTAGCAATTGCTAGGGCGTTTGAAAAGGGCAGGGGTTAGGGGAAGTGAGTGTGGCCACAAAAAGGCAACATGAGGGATCCTTTCAGTGATTAAAATGTTCTTATCTTGACTGTATCAATATTAATATTCTGGTTACAATACTGTACTATAGCTTTGCAAGATGTTATGATTAATGGAAACCTAGCAGAGAGTACATGGGATCTCTCTGTTATTTTTTCTCAGCCTCATGTTAATTTACAATTATTTTAAAAGAAAATATTAATGAAAGTATTCAGTTACTTGTGCAAATATTTTAATGTTCTTAATATTACACAAGATACCTCTCGTAGTTTTCTAAGAAAGCAGATTTAATAGATCCTTGAAAATCAGCCTTGATTGATACTTTTAAATAGCTTTGAAATGGGAATCTCTAATAAAGGTTGTTTATCAGAGAAAAAAACTTTTTACTTATCTTCCAAAAAAAAAATCTAAACCTGTTATTTACATATTACATATTAAAATTAAATCACTTTTTATTGTGGAAAAATGGAAGTTTTGGTCATAATTTATAAATAAAAAGACTCAGAAAGGCAAAAAAAAGTAAATCAATTCTTTCCCAGTAAAAATGAGATAGAAAATATAATTCTAAAGAGATTTATTTATAATAGCATTAAAAAATATAATGCACATAATCATTAACAAAAAAAAGAGTGAACCATTTATGGATAATCTCATAAAACTTAATGGAAAGACATTAAGGAAAATCTAAGTAAATGGTGAGCTATATAATTTTCTAAGTAAGACTCAGTATCTTAAAGATGCTAATTTTCCCCAAATTGATGTATAAATTTAATGTTATGTCACAAAAATCCCAGCAGCATTTTTCATAAAACTTAATCAACTGATTCTAAAATTTGCATGAAAGAACAAAAGTCCAAAGATAGCCAAGCCGCTTCAGAGGATGTAATTTAGAGTTATGCAGCTTCTCCTGTTGGATATCAAGAATTGTTACAGAGATGTAGTTATTAAGTCAATGTGGAACTTGTGCAGAAATTAACAAAAAGACAAATGGAAGAAAATGGAGATCCTATGAGCAAACACACACCCCAAAATGGAAACTTTATAAAGACAGAATGTTCATTGCAGATCAGTAAGAAAAAGATAAACTATTTAATAAATTGCATTGGGATAAAGGTTATTCATAGGTACTAAAATGATAGTTGATCCCAAGCCAAAGATCAATTTTAGACAGAATAAAGATTTAAATGTGAAGAGCCAAACTATAAAGCTTTTTCTAAGCAAGATAAGATTAATGTATTTATGGTTTAGGGATATAGAAGTATTTTTTAACAAAACACAAAAAGCACAAACCTTAATAAGAAAAAGTTAACAAATTTCACTATATTGAGGTTAACAATTTTTCCCATCAAAAGACACAATAAAGAAGTGAAAAGACTGAAGTTAGGTCAAAATTTTTGAAACACAGTCCATTAAAGGCTTTGTATATAGCATCTATAAATATTTCCTACGAACCAAAATTTTTTACAAGGAAAACATCCCAATAGAGATGGGAAAAAGTTATAAGCAAGCATCACATAGAAGAGGACACACAAATAGTTCAAAAGCCTAAGACGCTCAACTTCTTTGGTAATCAGGAAAATGCACATTAAACTCATAATCAGTTACCATTTCACACATAACAGGTTGCCACAAATTTAATAAGTGTACAACACCAAGTGTCGGTGAAATTGTGGGGCAATGAGACCTCTAACACATGGCTAGTGGGAAAGTACATTGGCACTGCCATTTGGGAAATTTTTTGGCACTAAACAATAAAGTTGAACATGCACAGTGGATATACTACAAGATTATGATAGCTGAGCCCTTGGGGCAAACAGATGAGCCTGGTCAACTATAAACTTTCCCACCCCAACCTACCCCTACAAGCAGCATTCCCCCTGCTCTGCAGAAGGATCCCTACAGACATAGCATAAGAGCAGACAAACAACATCTGGTGTCCACTGCTTCACTGGTCAGCAGGAATGAATACAACTATGCATATTAATATGAATGGCTCTCAAAGATACAATGATGAGAGAAAAAAGCAAGTCACAGAAAAACATATGCAGTATGATTCTGTTCACATAAAGCCCAAACAGACACAACTAAGCACGATATAATTCAGGGAATTATATGCAGGTGACAAAGTTAAAAAGAAATAAACAATCAAATAAACACAGAGACTTTTACAGTTGCCTGCAATTTGGTCAAATGAAAGTGGAGTGAATAATAGAGGAATGTAGGGGAGGGGTGGCTCTTGGGGAAGCAGGGAGAGGGAGAGAGTAGAATAGATAAGCATATTGAAGTCAATTATTTTAGAATAAATTCCTTAATGTCTTCTTTACTGAGTTCTACATAAGCACTAATCACCTTTGCTCTAGGTTCTGGGAAATTCAATTTGCATGTTGATAATGACTCCTCAAAGCACAGTGTTCTAAAGGGAAAATGCTATTTTAGAGGAATAAGACTGTTACCAAAATCCACCGGGCACCAAGCCATCCAAACAGCTTGTCATGTCGGGCAGTTGGGAGGGTCGAGGAGGGGATGGGTAAATTCACACCTAATGGGTGTGGTGCTCACTGTTTGGGGGATGGTCATGCTTGTAGCTCTGACTTCAAGTGGTGCAAAGGCAATATATGTAACCAAAGTGTTTGTACCCCCATAATATTCTGAAATTAAAAAAAAAAAAAAACAGTCTGTCATGACAAAGACAGCCTTAAAATGGAATAGAGTTTAAGGTTGAATCAGGTAGAGGAATGAACTTCCAAGCAAATAGAGAAAAGGCAATTCTAATGTGTAATTTGCTCCATATAAATCAGTGTATTTACCTACCTATTTCTATCGTCTGCAATTCCATGATGTCTATCATCATAGCACCGGGACCATTAGACGGGAGATATTAAGTTGGGAAAAAGCTGTTAAATAAATGGTGCTTCAGAGAGCCTAATGAAATGTACTTTCCATACACAACAGGCCCTCAGAGGGAAGAAATGCCAGTTTACAGGATGATTTATTGTGCACCCTGAAGTTAGGTCTATTCTGGATTTTTCTGAGCTGGGTAAACTCATTTAATCCTGTATCTATTAAGCATCAGTTAATAATTTCCAGCAGTTTTATTTGATGATCACAGCACAGTGCAGGGGAAATAAAAGAAACAGGTGCTACACGAAGCACTGTAATTCAGCCACTGTGTTACTTTGGGCAAACAATTGACCTTAGCTCCCTCTAAGCATAGTCATGTATAATGCCCACTCCACAAATCTATGAGTTTGTGGAAGTGTCACATGGTTTATTATGGGCAAAAATTACAGATAGCAAAAAAGCCCAGACCAATTTAAGTGAGCAATCATACACATGTAAATTCTGGAACCTCAAAACAAAATTCCAGGATGGAGTCCTTTCTCTTTTGAAAAAAACAACCAATGTCCAAAGAGTAAGGACTAAGATTTTTGTGACCCACTCTTTTCCAAAGCAATATCAGATTTGTACTTAGGCTGCCCAAAATGTCGAATTCTGATGAAGACTAATGCTTATCTTACAAAATGGGAGGGGGAATAAAAAGAGGGTGCTGTGATATATCCTCATCTATGTTCTTAATGAATCCAATTCTACGAAGACTCTTTCTAAAGAATAACATCCAATGCACAATATAATAAAATCTAAAATACAGAGAGAAAATCTGTCCACAGAAATATTCACTGCAGCATTATTTAAAATACAAAAAATACGGGTTGGAAGTAAGTCAAATGTGAAGGAATCAATGAATTGGGAACATCTATTATGTGCCGGCCACCACCCTGGCCATTTTACATATATTTTCTCATATGGTCTTCACACACCTACCCTATAAGAAACTTATAGATCACCACACCTGTGTACATATGGTAGTAAAATTCAACGGAAATCAAGCAGGTGGGAGGGGGGAGGAGGGGATGGGTAAATTCACACCTAAGGGGTACAATGCACACTATCTAGGTGATGGGCGCACTTATAACTTTGACTCAAACTGTACAAAAGCAATTCATGTAACCAAAACATTTGTACTCCTGTAATATTCTGAAATTTTAAAAATGATACTTATGCCCATCCCCATTTTGCAGAGAAGGAAACTGAGGTTCTGAGATAGTAACTCTCAAGTAACTTGCCTAAGGACGCACGCCTACACTAGATCTATCTAACTCACTCCACACTGTGAGTTTTTGCCGTTAATTCCCCAGGGGATAGACATTTGGGAGGGCTCCCAGGTAGGAACACACAAAATGAGAAATTGTGCTAGGTGTCTTCTGTGTGCCCACTAACCTCCTCTCTTACCCCTTCTTCACCTGCTCTTAGCCCAAGAGGCTGACCTGCCTGGGCTGCATCACCGGGTTCTCCCCATCCCTCTGGCTGCCAGGTGGCCAGAGATCGGAAGGAGGGAGACAATGAAGTCAGAGTATTTGGTTAAGGCCTGGCTATGTCCTTCAATTCACAGTCTGAGTTCCTTTCTGGAGACACTCTTTCTCCAGCATCCTGAAACTATCTTTTATGTTTTCCCTACAACCTTTTTATAAAACTCTCCTCAATTACAGAATCAGTGTATGACATGGTGCTTTAAAACCAAAGTGTTAGTCAAAGACAAGAGGGTAGAAGGCTCCTAAATAAGTAACCATCAAGTTGAACCTCTCTGGGGGATGGACATGGCCATTTATGTGGCTGAGGATTTCTTGAACTGGTGTGATTTTATTCTCAAGATGCCTTCCCCAGAAGCTTAATCAAAACACTAAGTCTGCTGACCTAGTTCCCAGAAAGACAGAGCCTTTTGTCCTATAGACCTCAATACAGATGCTATGATTTTGCTAGATTTAATCCCTTAATTTTTACCCAGGGAATGGTAATATTAGCATAATGAATATGGCAGGTGTTTTGGGCCAAGAGCAGAATTATGGTGCAAGAGTTTATGTGCAGCCTGGGAGTCCAACAGATACAGACTCAATTCTCTGACTCACCAGCTGACCTTGAGCAAGCCACTTAACAAATCCATTCCTCAGTTTCTCCAGCCATAAAATGGGGATAATCATAGTTCCCACCAGAGATACTCTTTGTCAGGACCTTTGATGTCAGTTTCCACAGACAAAGGGCTGTTATAATTATCCCTGGTGCAGTAATGAGGAAGGCAAAAAGCCAGACTGATTTTTATAAGACTTCTCAGGTACCAGTTTCCAGCTGCTGCCCATGAGTCATATTGGACAATGGACCCACCTTGCTCATGCAGGGAAATGCACTCACATGGGCAGGCAGAAGAGTGGAGGCCAGGGGATGTTTTTTCAAACTTTGTAGGTTTGGATAGTACCACAGTTACATAAAGACAAACACAGACTTCGGAACCTGACAGGTGTGAATTCATATCTCTTTCCTGTTGCTTATTTTTTTCTATGACCTTGGACAGGTTGCTTAAGCTTTCTGAGCCTGAGTTCTTTAGTCTGCTGCTCAAGGCTTTTGAAAGGATCAATGAGATAGTATAGTCAAAGTGTCTACCATAATGCCTTAGCATGCCGTAGGTGCAAAAATGTCAAGTCTTTCTCTTTTTTTAATAGACTTTATTTTTTAGAGCAGGTTTAGCTTCACAGCAAAATTATGCATAAAGTACTAGTTCTTCTGTCTACCCACCCTCACACACACACAGCCTCTCTCAGTGTCAATGTCCCCCACCAGAGTGGTACATTTGACACCATTGAACCTACAATGACACATCATTATCAACCAAAGTCCATAGTTTACATTAGGGTTTACTCTTGGTGTTGTACATTGTGTGGGTTTGGACACATGTATAATGACATGTATCTACCATTATAGTATCATACAGAGTAGTTTCACAGTCTTAAAAACCTTCTGTGCGCCATCTATTCATCCATTCCTCCCCCCAAGTCCTTGTACTACTGATCTTTTTACTGTCTCTATAATTTGTGTTTTCTAGCATGTCATATATTGGGAATCATACAGTATTCCAAACCAGTCTGAAATTCCTTTTCAGACTGATTTCTCTTTCTTAGTAATGTGCATTTAAGATTCTCCTTTGTGTTCTTGTGACTTGATAGCCCATGTGCTTTTAGAGCTGAATAATATTCCATTGTCTGGATGTACCACAGTTTATTTATCCATTACTAATTGAAGGACATCTTGGTTGCTTCCAAGTTTTAGCAATTATTAATATGAAAAAAATCTTCTATAAACATCCGTGTGCAGGGTTTTGTGTAGACATCAATTTTAATCTCACATGTGTAAATACCAAGGAGTATTTGTATGAATTGCATAGTAAGAAACTGTTTAGTTTTGTAAGAAACTGCCAAATTGTTTTCTAAAGTAGTTGTATCATTTTGCCTCCCCACCAGCAATGCATGAGAGGTTTTTTTTGCTCCATATCCTCCTTGGCATTTGGTGCTGGCAGTATTTTGGATTTTTGCCATTCTAATAGGTGTACACATTTCCTTTTTGTGAATCACAAATATTGGGAGATCAATCTGGGAATTCTCAAATGTGAGTTGGCATTAAGCAGTCATACAGACAGCAGCAATCTCAAATATTAATAAGCTCCAAGCCCCTACATTTTGCAGAGTATTTCTTTCCATCGTTTAACTTAGTAGCTATCCAGTCTGTTTTGATGGCACTATAAACCAATTTTAACTTCAGAATCTCTGCCTCGTACAGTGAGCACATTCTGACCATGTCCAGAGCCAAGAAAATGAACATGAGTTGAGAATAACACAGCCACCTACTTTGCATTTATTTCACCAGCACGTAGGTATCCTGTGCCTACTGTATTCTCAAAAGGCTTTGACAAAAAGAGCAAACATTTGTGCAGAGATGAGACCACAGTTCATCAGAAAAAGAGTTAGATTGGAATTGAGAGAGGGTGGAAGCTTTTCCATTTGGAGAAAACCACATAAGCCAAGACCTTGAGAAAGGCTTACTCTTAGGGCAGGAAGATGAAGAAAGAAGATGAGAAAGACTCTAGCTTATCTAGACTAGAAATAGATCACAGCAAGCACAAACTGATTGGTGATGTTAGGGTCCACATTGCTGAGCAAAGATAATTGAGAAGAAGAAACATCTGTGCTGTAATCTACAGACTTTGCATAAGGACACCTGCTGACATCCCAAGAAACACATTTTAATCTCATTTGTCATGGTTCATTGCTCTTGTTACCCTGTGGCAAATGCTTATTTAAATGACGTAGAAAGTGGAGTTATGGCTATGTAGTGTAACCAAAATGTAGACCTATTTGGGTGGCCAGAGAGCCAGTTGAATTATTTCACACTCATTTTGATTTTGTTTCTTTGTGGGTTTTCTTATTTTTGTTTTCTATTTCTCCAAAATGAGGACATTGGGAGAGAAGAAACTCTAAGGTCATTGTTATTCTATGCATATATGATTTGTTCCAAGACAAGATAACATAATTGTATCTCATTTTACTATCCAATTATTTTGGGTGTCATCTTAACTAGTAATTAAGATTAGCATATTTCTCAAGGTCACAAACACATGCATAGACGGGATGGTTCTCATGCTCTTTGTCCACAGTATTTGCCACATTCAGTACTGCTGGCAAAAATGAACAATAAATTATGATAGGAAAGATAACTGATTTCAATTTTTAAAATATAGATGACTAAGATCCATCTTTTCTCAGACCATGAAAATAATTTGCCAAGCTTTATTAATGGGCATCTTTATATCCTTAGCAAGCTTAATTGCTAATTAACTAAAAGATGATTGGATAAACAGTGGATTATACTACAAAATGAAGATAGCAAAATTTACTGTCATGGTGCCTAATGAACATTCTTTATCCCATTGCCCAATCATCTTTCAACTCTTTGAGAGCCATTTCCTGAAAATCAACATTAAAGGACTTTCTGAGTCAAACTATGTTGAGGACCCACCACACGTAATCATAATTTTATTAAAGCAGAATAGAAAAAACTTACACCAAATGAAACAGTCTGGAATAGTGGCCAAAGCTTTGGTCTTAAAATCAGAACACTTATGCCCCAAACATTTACTATCCTGGCCATTGTTGACACATACTTTAATTTTTCCGAGCCTCATTTTTCTCTTCTGTAAAATGGAGATGAACAGTTCAGCTGCAAGTAAAAGAGACCCCAAAACAGGGACCTAAACAAAACAAAAGATTATTTATCTATTTTATAAAAGAGCCAAAGGTAGACAGTCAAGAACTCACAGCAGCTCTGCTCCACAGAGAATTCAGAACCTAAGTTCCTTCTATGTTGTTTTTCCTCCATACCGATCAAGGCAACTGCATGATGAATCTGGCATTAACACCAATTTGATCTCAAATTGCTTTAATTAAAACAAAGAATCCAGAAAGGTGGAAGTAATCCTTGTACTTTGTGCTACACTCATCATAACACATTGGGAATAACTGGATTCAGCTCTGGGAACCTCATTTCAAGAGTAACAATACAATAGAGAGCAGCCAGAATGAGGAGAGGCAAACTCCAATCCACAGTGATTCAAGAAACATTAATGAACACCTCCTATGTTCCATGAACTATGGATACAGAGCTAGATGGTACACAGACACTTCCCTCTAGGAACTTACATTCTAGCAGAGGAAGCCGGTGTGCAACAAAATAGCATTTCAATTTATAGGGTACTATATTGAATAGTGGGAGTGTATCGCATAGCAAAGTGTGATGCAAGCACCAAGCAGAGTAGAGAGGTAGCTTCTGAGTTGGAGTGTTGTGCTGTGCCTCCACAGAGGCATGTTTAAGAAGCATGACTCTGATGGCAGAATAAAGGCTGGAAAGAAGGGAGTGAGACTAAAAGTGAAAGAAAGCTAGTGGGGGCCTTTGCACTTGTCCCCAAGAAGTGTGATAAGATCATGAACTAAAGCAGTGGTAACGGAATGGAAAGGAAGGGATCTTTTGAGAGCTAGTTAGAAGGGAGAATCATGAGAACTTGGTGATTAGATAAATATGACAGGGATGGAGAGAGAAAAACATCCATGATAACTCTAGCTTCAAACAAGAGAGAGTGGAGAACCAAGGGAAGTCTGGTTCGAGTTTATTACACTACTTTAGGGAGGCAAGGCTGTTTTTTACATGTATCAAAGACTTTATCATGTGAAAAAAGGGTTGAGTCTGTTCTGTGTGGTCTCAAAGGTTAAAACTGGAACAAAGAGGTGGAAGTTCAGAAAAATAATGGCAGGAAGAATTTTCTGAGATTCACTGCTATCCAAAAATTAAAGTAAGTATACTGCAGGAGGTAGTGAGTTCATCAAGGCATTGACTAAGGAGACTCTGGACAGCTACCATAAAGGACATCTATAGATTTGACTGCTCACTTCTCATCTTGCTTCTTCTAGTAATATCCCAATTGTTACCACATCCTGATTGCCCTTTGAGGAACCAAGCCCTCTTTCTCTCAGTCTCTTGATTCAGGTAGAACTGGCTCTACTCTCCCGCACCAGCGGTGGTCCTGTGGCTCCAGGCTGTACACTTAAGAGTCTCAGACGATGGCCCCCAGATAAGTAGATAGTACACCCTGGGCAAGTAAGGCTCCTCATCAGAATGTCTGCAGGAACAATTAAGGAAGGCTTGCTGTCTCTGTGGCAGCAGCTAAGATGGCAGACAGAAAGTAAGAGAGAGGTGTGTAGAGCTAAGGACATTGTCAAGAGAACTCTTGGGTATAGTTGTCCCTCAGAGTGATTACACTCCTAGATGTCATCATTATGAGATTTTTTTCCTTTAGCCAGTCAATTTGAGATAGGTGTATTGTCATTTGCCCCACACACACACCAAAACAATCCTTATTGTGGACGTCGTACAAGAAATTCAAGCATAAAATAAGAAGTGACTCTCAGACAATTGATCACTGTCAATAAAGCTTTGAGACCAATGTGTTTTGAAAACAATTGAACATCTTTAGATTTAAAACAAATCAACAGAGAATATCTGACGTACTGTAGTGATTAAAATAAACCAGGAAAATAATAATAAAGATACCTTTCATTGTAATGGTACTTAGAGAATTTACCAAGCACTTTCAAATGCACCAAAGGGGGCACATTTCTCTACTGGTTCTAGTGATTATTTTTTAAAAGTATAGTACTTCACTTCAGTTAAGTACTAACAAATGGAAAAAAAAAAAAAGACAATTGAAATTTGCATACCTGGCACAACTGAATTGAAGAGGAAAAAAGAAAAAAAAAAACCCACAAGGTTTTAATTCTAAACACTTTGGATCTTGCAAGAACCATAAACATTCTGGTGTGACTCCTCACTTAGGCTGCCTTTTAATGTCTTTAGCACCTCCCCCTAAGACCAATAGCATACTAAGTAGAACTGAAATGTTTTTTATTACACTACTGGATCATTCTTTTAATAGGGGGATATAATCTCATTACAAACTCTAGTAGTCATCCAGATTACAATCTTAATTGCCAGTATAGGTGAAAGTACAATAATATATGCTTACCCTCTTTTTTTGTAATGGCATAATTAAAGAAGAGCAAGAAATTTTTTCTGTAAGCAAGGCTTCTCACCCTCCGGCTATGCAGATTCTCCCCTCTTAAATGTGGCATTTATGTAGTATCCATTCTTGGGAAACTATATAATATTTTAAAGATTCTCTTACATTTTAGGAAATATATGAAGTGGTTCACCCTCCTCCCTTCTAAAATAGCTGTTTCTGTACTTCTCTTCACACATGTCCATGTCATCAATGTTAAGAGAATAAACTTTGGAAACAGAAGGTCTGTGCTCATGTTCTGAGTTTTCATCGCTTCCTACTACTGTTGACTTTGAGTAAATCAGGTAATGTCTCTGAGACTCAGTCTTTCTCATCCACAACATGGCACTGCAAATACTTACTATGCACATGGAGCAATTTTTTTAAAATGTGCAAATGTTCTAAAGCTGTCAACTATTTCACCATTTTTAGAATGAGTATTTATTGAGTGCTTGCTGTGAACAATACACTGAGGTTACATGTATTATCCATTCTTCACTATTCTTATATACAACCTCAGAATTGGAAGGGAGCTTAAGGACTCCCAAGCACCAGGAGCATCCCTTTGGGTTAAATGACCATCCTCTCCTAGTTTCCTGTTTAAAGGCAGAGTGGATTTGAACATGTAGCCAGGAGAGGTATGGCCAAGAACGGAGTCCAACCTGAGAATCCTGGACAGAAAGGTATTAGCAGGTATGGATGAGGGTCAGGGGTGGAATCACACTTGAGTCTATGATGGGAATTGGATAAAGATGGAGGGATGAACCTATGCTCAATATTAACTGTAGACTATGAAGGTGAGGACCAGGGGCTGGAGTTGGGTCAGTAACAGGGAATCAATGGAAATATAAAGGCAGAATCCAAAATTTTAAGCAGAAAAGTAAGCTAATGGTCAACACTGATTTAAAAAGCCACTGGTGCAGGTAATATGAAACAGAAATCTGTAGTCAGAGATGAGGTGCAAGTAATTTGTAGGTTGTTGTGGATGACCACGCACACGATTCTGCCTCAGCTGACAAGGAGGCTGCTGTGGTGGTTTATCCATCCGTACTCTCTCTAGGCCCCTTGCCTCACTTCTTTTACTCACTGGCTTCTCTTGCAAGAAAGAACTCATGTTTGCTTAGTTGTTTTCTTTGTGTTTTTGTTTTGTTTTGTTTTGTTTAGAGCCCAACTTTCTAATTTTTTCTATGAATGATTTGAAGATGCTAATAGAAAAACACAAAGTAAGATTGCTAAATATAAGTTCTAAAACCAGGGCTAGAGAAAATATAAATTAGCATAGTAAGGGATTACAGGAGATAAAAGAATTGATATTTCTGAAAGAGAAAGAGAATGCAAGCAATGCATTCATAAAGTCCCACTTATTAGCATAGCTGAGCTGGGATTTGTGTTCTAAGCTCCCTATGGGCCAGAAATTAAGAGAAAACACTGTCAAAAATGTACACTCTCTATCATCCACAAGACAAAGGGAGACAGAAATTTTCCTTGAACTCCCAAAGAAAATTGCTCCTGAGAAACTTTCAGTAAAAGGCCCTATGTGATGGGTAGAAAATGTTCTACAGCATCTCCAGAACAAAGGAAAAGCAGATTTTATAAAATTGTTTACTTCAAGGACTCACCATTAGAAACACGGAAGTCAATGGTGAAAGGAAGGCCAGGACAACCTCCTCCAGTTTCTACAAGGCCAATGTGAAGAGACTGTCCCTGTCCTCTCTGAACTTTTGAAGCCTTACCCCTTCTTTAAACTCTCCATAGTTCTGACCTCATCTCTCATAAACTCCAACCTTATGACCCACACACCCATGCCTTCATCTCTCTTGCCACATCCCACAAAGATCAACACCATTTTTTACCATCTTGAATGCATTAATGTGTGAAATCATCTAAGAACTAGCATTATGTTAGGCTTCCCATGAAGAATTTGAGAATGTTAGAGATGCTCAAAAATTACCAATTCTCACTCCTATAGATCCACTACATTCTATTCCCAAATCTATCATTTTAGCCCATGCAGCTGCTGTGAGACATTTAATATGCTGTACTTAGTAGCTAACAAATGACATAATACTAATATTAATAAGTGCTTATTATATATTGAGCACATATGCTTTCTTATTGAATCCTCACTCCAACCCTCAAGGGAGAGACCAGTACTATTCCCATTTCACAGACATGGAAATTGAGACACAAAGAGATCAGGTAACTTGCCCAAGCTCACGTAGATAGTGGTGGAACTTGGGTAATAGAGCTTGAATGACTGAATGAGCAAGTAAAGGAAATGTGGAGGAATGATACTTAGCAGGAGGTATGTTCATCTTTGTGAAGAAATGGAGTATTCATTGAGTGCCAGAGACTATGCTATGTTCCTCAAATATTGCACTGCTTCTGGTTCCCTCACTCTGTGAGGGAGGTATTTTCAATCTCAATAGTGTCTCCACTTTAGGTGGTAGCCTTCAAAGAACCAGGGATCCCTAGATGAACTGAGACCCCAAGAATCAGGATCAGAGAGGAAAGTCCTCAGGGCTTGGTTAAGCTTTGCTATTTGGGTAATTAAAAGTTTGAATGCTGAGGGCCCTCAAGTAAGCAGAAACAAGATCATAGAGTCGTTGCTACCTTCTGTAGACCCTCACCCCAGAAAGGATCAATGAGATACAATTTGAATGATTGCCTAAAGTTAACTAACATGTTACATGTAACTGAACTTCTCTCATTTTAACTACTTTTCTTGTTCTTCCCTCCTGACTGTAGTATTTGTACCCTGACGCAGTTGTTAATATGATCAGTCAGGCTCGATCACAACCCCATCAAAGGGTTGAGTTGAGACCTTTCACATGCCAAGCACTGAGCTTGGCATGGAAAACACAGAGCTGAGTAGCCATGCATGGCCCCAGCCCTCAAAGGGCTTATACCCTGACCATGAAGACAGGCACTTACAAGCAATTCTTCAAAGTGTGGCTGTTGGTAAAGCATCAGAGTAAAGGAGAAATGGATACATTTGCTGAGATAGGGCTGATAGACACAGAAGCAGCAGCAGGTGGGAGCCCTGAACTGGGGACCATAACCCTGAGCAGCAAGACAAATGCAATCAAGTTCTCATTCAGTCATCAGACTTAAGAAGCATCTTCTCTGGGGAAGAGCATGAGATCTCAGCTTCCAAAGGGTGAAGCTAAGCAGAGCTGCCATGAGGGGCCACATCGGCACCCAGTGCATAACTCCAGGGGCCTCCGTTTGCACAGACTCCATGGCCTCTCAGCCAGGGTGACAGGAGCAGCAGCTGTGTGCTGCTGAGTTAGCCAAAGGGATTGCCATAGGGCAAGGCAAGGAGGAAGAACACAGTCCAGCTCCATCATGAGCATGACGGCATGTGTGGTAGGCAGTCATGTGTAAGAACCAACAATGATGACATAGCTAAGATTTCTTGGACATCTACAATGTGCTCAGCACTATTCTAAGATACATGTATACATCTTAGAATAGACTATTCATTTATAGGTATATGTGTGTAGACATGTTCATTTAATCTTCACAGCAATACTATGAGGTAGGTACTGTTTTATCCTCATTTGGCAGATGAGAAAAGTGAGGCTCAGGTTAAGTAGCTGCCAAAGGTAACATAGCTACAGATATGACTGGGGCACAAACCAGGGGTTCTGGCTCCAGAACCCACAAGACCACTGCCTTGACAAGAGGGAAATAGTTCATTCCCACACAGACCTAAGCAGTCCAGCAGAGAGGGGCTAACAGAAGCATCTCCCCCCACCAATTTGGGGGCCAGTACGTTTTGGTGTGGCTATTTAGCCCAGACCCACAGCCATCCCCTCAGGAATTAAGGCAACAGTAAGCCAAATTCTAAACCCACCAGTTCCTGAAACCAAGACTGTCAAACAGTGGCCTCTGTAGATCTAGAAAGAACTAGAATAATCTATATCACACCAAATGCTCCTTAGGAATAGCTGGGGTATGGGGCAGCCAAGAGAAACTGACAGGAGCTCCAGGCAGCCCCAACACAGAGGACACTTCCAAACTGGAGGTGATGTGACTCTAGCACTGGTCAGCTGTCCCAGAAATCAAATTTGGGACAGAAACAGCTAGCCTGTATTAACCTTTCATGTTTCCAAATTGCAGCCTTAATCTCTTTCCATCAGCTTACTTATAATTGCATCAGAGACCCCACAAACCTATCATTATTCCTCTTGGAGGCCCCAAGGCAAATCATTTGTGGGCTCTCTGATTGAGTGCCCTGTTAGTTAAGTGGGGAAAAGGAAAAAACCCTTCTCACCACAATGCTGTGAGAATTTGCAGGATTCTTGCACCCTGCACTTTGAAGACATTTTATTCCCTTCAAAGAGAGCTTGCTTCTTGATTGTCAGGATGCAGAGGGAGTAGAGGATAAGGGAACCCAAGGTTTGTCACTGAATCATTGCTTGCATGTGTTTCTCATTCATTCATTTATGCAGCTAATAATCCTTGAGCACTTACGGTGTGCCAGGCACTGTTCTGGGTGCTGGGGAGCTGGTAGTGAGCAAAGCACAGATCTTGCCCTCAAGCAGCTGGTGGTCTTTAGAGCTGTGGGTCTCCATCCTGGTTGTGCATCTCTGTAGCCTGGGAGACTTGGAAAAAGTCCCTTCCCAAGGTCCCCAACCCAGACTAATTAAATAAAAAATCTGTGAAGGAGGGATTTCAGTGTTTATTCAGTTTTCTCCAGATGATTCTGAGACTTAGAGAGGGTTGAGAACCACCAGTCTAGAAAAGATGAATTCTCTCTGCCCTTGGTCCACCCTTTGTTCAAAAACTCACTACAACCAATCATAGAAGACCCTGGGCACCTGCGGGAAAGATCCTTGTCATTTTGTCTGTGTGAGAATCAGGTGGCCATTAGTATCTTCTCTGCAACGTGAATTGGAACTTTTGGATTAGAAAGCTGGATACAGAGATGAAATCACCACCTAGAGACCCAGCTCAGGTCACTCTTTGGTATTCCTGACTCCATGCCCTTTGAGGGAAGGGTGAACATGAATCTCTGCCCTCTCTGTGCATAGCCAAGAATGACACTTCATAAGTAATCAATTAATAAATGAGCGTAGTGGACACATTTTTTGTTTTCATTTACCTGGATCCCTTCTTCTGAGAATTCTTCCCTTCCATTTGCTGAACCACTCCTCCTTCCTCTCTCCAAATCCATGTCATTTGGGTGGAGCTGCCCCAAAGCTCTGGACTTCAAAAGGTGGCACCTTCCCAAGATCAGGTTAATGTGTGACACCATATAATCCTTTGCTGTGGCCCAGGCCAGGCCAATCAGTATTCATTGTTAGCCTTTGGCTGGAACGATGGACCATCATTTTTGCCCATGGTTACGAAGCTAGCAGATGGCAAATTAGAGTTGCCGCTGGTCTCCTTGGCACCAGCTGGGGAAAGCCTGGCTGAGACCAAGGTCAACCCAGATTCCTGGCTTGAGTAATGGATCCAGTTGAGAACAGAAGATATACCCTTGATTTTTTCATTGTGTGGGCTAATAATTCCCTGATTTTGATTTAAGCCTGTTTAAATCAGATTTCACCTCTTGCAGTTAAGAGTGTTCACTAACACAGGGCTAAATGAATGAATTCTCAGCTCCCTTATCCTCATGTAAGAAAACTGAAGGAAACAAGCGTGGCTTCTTCCCTTATTGCTCAGAGTGACTGAGAGGGACTAATAAGGATTTGGCAACAAATGAAAGCACTGACATATTTGTCTAATGCAGCTTTTCCCAAAACGTTCTCACAGAACATTAAATTTTTCGATGTTAAGTAAGTTTAACAGTTTAAACTGTTAAAAAAGTATCTTTAGTGCAAAATTTCTCAAGCCTTTTGATATTGATATCAGTGAGAACTGTAAATTTCTCATAAGAACTGAAGTATACTGCATTTTCCCAACTTCTTTATTTAAGCACAGTACCCTATTTTGTCCTGCCTCTCCTGGGACTAGAGTTTTGGAGGAAATGCCATTCTAGCTGCAACCTAAAGCATGTTCTTCCCTCTGCTTGAAATACTCTTCCCACACCCTCACCCCCAAGCCCTGTCCAACTTTTACTCAACTGTCATGCTTCAGCCTAAATACTACTTTCTCCAAAAAGTCTTTAACAACACCACGACTGCCACCTTCCCCAACTCCAGAAGAGGCTATTTATCCTATAATTTGCTCTCTTAAATGCTATGCTTCCACTCTTGTGGTATGTTCCATATGGAATTACAATTATCCGTATTTCCCACTCAGTCTGTATGGAGGCCAGGCCACAGTGCAGCCCCCAGTGGCCCTCACCTACTGGTGTTCATGCCCTGTGTTGCCTCCTCCCACATGGATTCATGGCTGGTCCTATGTGACCATTGAAATATAGCAAAAGTGAAGGCATATGACTTCCAAGGTTAGGTCATAAAAGGCACTGTGGCTTCTGCCTTGGGTTCATGAATTGCTCTCTCTAGAGAAGCCAGCCACTATGCCCTGAGGACACTCAAGCATCCCTGTGGAGAGGAGCTAAGGACTCTGGCAAACAGCTGATGCCAACTTACCAGCCCTGTGAATAAGGCAACCTGGAAAATATCCTCCAGTCATGGTTAAGCCTTCAGAAGAATGTAGCTCTAGTCAACATCTGGCTACAATGCAGTGAAACGTTACACTAATATCTGTCCAGCTGATCCTTTTTGAGTTCTGACCCACAGAAACAATCATGAGACTACAAATTCCTTAAGGGACAGAACTGTGAGTTGCTTGCTACGGTATCATACCCTCCCCCCACACACACACACATACACGGAAGCACATGCATGCATATGTGCACATACATGTGTATGCACACACACTACAAGGATCCTAATTACAATGTTCGAAGCATAGAAGGCACTCAATATTTACAATAAATGAACAATAAAGTCATGAATAAAGTAAATTTTATGTATACATACATATATATACACACAGAGATAGAGATGTATACACATGTCTGTGTATAAATATATATAAATTATAAATATATACAGGTATAGGGGAGCTGGGTAGTAATTTGGATTATGAAATAAGAAAGAAGTATTCCTTCTAAGTCACTGGATGATTAGATCTTATAAGATTCTCAAACAAAAATTCAAATATTTCACTGTGACTGAAGCTCCAAACTGGGAAATCCAGGAGACTTGGCTTTAACGCTACATCTGCATGATTTTCATTAAGTGACATAACCTTCCTGGGTCTCAGCCTCCTATGCTAGAAAACGAAGGGGTTAGACTAACGCTTTTTCAAAGTCCATTTCAGCTCTGACTTTCAATGACTCCAAGGCAATGAGCTTGGCGGAGTTCTTGCATCAGCACGACAGGGTGGGAATGGAAATCAGCTGGGCTAACACAGGGTTCTTTTGAGACAGAGCTGAAGAAATAAAGCCCAAGTCACCTGCTGAAGTCCTGTCTCTTTTGCTGTTCCTCTCTCCCTGTTTTTAACTCTGGATTGAGCAGAGCTAGTGGGGCCCCAGTCTGCGGGAAGTGACAGAGCTCTGTCAGGTTCAAATCTCTGAAACACACTCCACTCCCAGGATTGTTTTGGTGGTGGTGATGGTGGTGGCCTTTGGTCATGAAGATGGTGGTGGTGGTGTCACTCCCAGCTCTGGAAGCCCTCAGGGTCAGTCCTCAAAGAACATCTGCCAATGGTCTCACATAGTCAACTCTTAACAGATGCAACAGCTGCTTTCTAAGATCACAGTGTAGCTTTTAGGCAATGTGCCTAGAAATTCTTTTCCACTGAATTTCTGGAAGAGGCTGCTTGATTTTCTCCACACCCAAGACTCAGAGGAGCAGGTCAGAAAGCCAAGAACAGCCACACATTGCACCTGAGAAAATTGCATCTGCATGACACAAGTTCATGTGTGTACGGAAAGGGCTGTTCCACAAGGAATTTGTGAAGGAGACACTGTGATTCTAATTCAATATTATGTTCATGGGTAGGGTAGGGATTGGAGTTGGAAATATAATATCCACTGAGTATTTACCACATGTCAGGCACTTTACATTTATATCTTATTTAATTATTATAAGAGTCCTGAAAAGTATGCATTGTTTTAATCCATTTTATGATTCACAGGACATTAGGTAGAAGGGTCTTATCCCAGTCCAAGCCTTCCTTAACCACTAGGCTATCCTGCTTCCTAAACAAAGTCAATGAGGATGCAGGAGTGTATGTATTTATGTGACAGAGAGGAAAGGTTAGAAAAATAAATACATTCTGGTGCATGGTTGGCAAACTATAGCCCGAGGGCCAAATCCAATCTGCCAAATGATTTTATAAATAAAGTTTAATTTGAACACTGACATTCTTATTCATTTACATATAGTCCATGCTGCTTTCACACTAACCATACTCGAGTTGAATAGCATGACAGAGACCACGTAGTTCACAAGCCTAAAATATTTACAATTTTGTCCTTTAAAGAAAGGTTTGCTGACGGTTGGTCCATATGGCCGTGGTAGTATAGGGCATTATTCTAACTATCTATCCTAGACTAAAAAAATATAATTAACTTTTCTAATTATCCATGCTTAAACAATAAAAAGAATTTGAAAATGTACAAAGTAACATTCACAATCAAATATCCATTTACAGGACAAACTGGATTAAGATTGTTTTTGTATTCTGGAAATCACTAATAAGCTAAAATGAGCAATAAAGTAAAAGCTTACATTATGTGTACAGCCACCTTAAGAAAGTTTGCTGTCCCAGGGGTGTTCCCACACCATCCTCTGAAGGAGTTAGTGGCATATGGGTTTCAGGGAGCTGTCACTGTAACCCATTCTGTGGGGACATTGAACACTCAGAGAAGACAGGAGGCTGATAAGGCTGAATGGGTGGCATCCTTCTCCCCTGGCCCTACCATTCCTCATTTCCACCACCAGAGCAAGAAGCCCTCTGTGAGAATTCTTGAGATGAAAGGATGATAGATATTCCCAAAGAAATTTTGTAGTACTAAAGGACTCCAGGGATCAATATAATTCAGCAGAAACAAAGCTCTCAGAAAGTAAGTGAGTTACTCAGAAAGTAAGAGCACATGACAATGGTAGGGCAGAAGTTACATGCAAGTCTCCAAAGCCCAGGACAGCTCTTGCTCCAGTATGAATCCAATCTGTGATGCCCATAGGCAAATAAGAACCTGCCCCTCACTGGCACTCTGATTCCTGTCATAAAAGGACAATATTAGCCTGGATCAGTGTTTCCCAAACCTCGGCCATTTCTGAAGTTCCTGTACAATTTTGACAGGTCTTTGTGCCACACAGACTATCATTTATGTAATGTATTTAATTGAATCACTCTTATCTTCATTTACTGTGCAGGGAAACTATCTCATTACAATAAATGGAAAATAAGTACCATTTACCTAAATAGAAAATACTATGTAAATATAGCAATGTTACTAAATTCCAGGTAGATAACTTGCCCACCCAAAGCTCTGTTCCTGGGTCCTCATCTATATTCTTTTAGAAACACTGAAGCAAAAGTTGGAGAAGTGTTAAGGGTTAATACCAAACTGAGAATCTCTCCAGACAAACAGAAAGAAAATTAGAAAGAGAATAACTCTCACAGCCTCAGACCATTGAGGGTATTCACCAGACATTTGGGAAACACTGAAACCAGACAGAGTCTGATTTCATGAGAATTCCAAAGCCAGTCAATAAGTTAGAGGTTAGGGGTAGAGGCATAGAAAATACTAAAAAAAGATTTCCTGCTGAAATGGACTCAGTCCCTATAGTTTACTTGTTGGAGTTTCACGCACAGCAGACATTTGATCGATGTTCGCTAACCCTGGTGGAAACATCGTGTTGCAGTAGAATGTGGACATTGGAGTCAGACCTGAATTTGCATTCAGATTGCCATACTTTGTGTGGCTTTGGGCAGGTTATACATCCCCTTTGAGTCTGATTCTCATCTTTTAAAAAGAATAGACAGGAATAATTAGCAATAGCCACTACACAGAATGAAATGGAAGCATATAAGAGAGTGTCCAGCATATGGTTAGCTCCCAGTAAGGTAGGTTTCCTTCCTTTCTCCTTATGCCTTCCCATCCAGAATTGATTTCTCCTGTTTCTGAACTTCCACAGCACTATCTTTGCCTGTTCTTGGAGCACTTAACAAGTGAGTCTCATTCTAAATTTGAGAATGCCTTAAGTCTTTCCTAAGACAAACAGGGACATTCCACAAGGTGCCCAACAAAGGGATTGGATTTTGTAGTCAGGCTCTGACTGCTGCCAACTAGAACACAACAGCCTCCCCTCCGTCTGTGGGTCCATTCCATCCCTAGTCTCTCCCGCCACTAGGCTCCTCAAGGAATCAAGAGCTGAATGAGGCTACATTCAATGTCAAGCTGAGTTCTGCCTAATGGGAAGAGCTTCTCAACCAGGTTTCATAGAAGAAAAGACTATCTGTGCTGAGATTTTCTCTTGTGATGACCTGTACTTAAGAAGGCTAGGCCTTTCTGGCCCAGTGGAGTGAGACTTCCACTAGAACAGGGTGAGGAATACTGACTGAGTCTACACATCATCCACAGAGCAGCATAGCACTGTGAGTGGGACCCCAGAGTGTCAGAAGTGGAGCCCCAACCCTGCCACTTACTGCCTGTGAAGCCTTTAATGGGTTACTTAACCTCTCTGTGATTCAGTGTCCTCATCTTTAAAATTGGAGCAAAACAATACCTATGTTGTGGAATGATTGAAAAATGAATCTTAAGTAAGTTGATGTTTGTAAAATTCTTAAAATATAGCCTGGCATAGAATAGCTCCTCTATAAATATTAGCTACTATTATTCCTGAACTCAAGGCATGCAATTCTAAGGAGCTGAAATAGAATGTCATTTTTTGTATCTTTAAGCTAAGCACAGAGCTGGGGATGCTGTTTCCCTATATTCTATATCATTTCATACTCAAGATAACCTTTAAGGTCAAAACTTTATTCCCATTGTAGAGGTAGGGAAACCAAAGCCCAGGAAGATTAAGTAAAAGGTCATAGAGTTTGTAAGTGGATGGAGTAGCTTTGGGCAGAGGTATGTTCAATGCCATAGCCTCTTTTGTTTTTCTCTGCAGTTGAATTTTGTCTCCTTTGTAATCTAGATGGTCCTGTCAGAGATCAAACCCCTGCTTCCTGGGTCATGAGAATAATTGGTCTCTGTCCTCCTCAGCTCTCCCTTTCATGTGTTTGCCAGAGTCTGAGCACTTCACCTGGTTCAGCCCTTTCTACAGACTCACACGCTCTTCTTTCTCAGCCTGTCCACATAAATCTCACTCCTGCAGACTTTTATCACTCTCTGCTGCTCTCCTTTCAACTGGTTCCAATCCCTCTGCTCTTTAAGTGGAGTGTCCGTGATCCAAGGCAGTTGTCTGCCACGAGATCCTGAAGCCACACCCACACTGAGTTTAACAATTACTTGGTACATCATTAACAAGTTTCTCACTGATTCCAGCAATGGAAAGGTGTCAACTGGGTGTTCAGGATGACAACACCAGGTATAGGAGCAATCTTCAAGAAATGAAGAGAGTGTCATTTAATGAAGCAATGATGAGAAAAGTAGATAGAGTTATGATCTGTGCAGAAGTGTGAAAATGAAACTCACATCTATGCAACAAAAGTACTGCATAGCAAGTTGGCATAAGGTGGGCCCTAGTCACAGGGATGAGTAGAGTGGAGACACAAAAAAGAATAAAAGATCCCTTCCCTAGAGGAAGCCACTGCCTAGCTCTGCTCTGTTCAACACTGGAGCCACTAGACACATGTGGTCACTGAGCACTTGAAATGTGGCCAGGCCAAGTTGAGGTGTGCTGCAAGTGTAAAATATACACTAGATTTTGAAGACTCAGTTTTCAAATGGAAAAATGTACATTAATATCACACTAATTTTTACACCGATTACCAATGGAATTGATCAACATAATATTTTATATATATTGAGTTAAATATAAGATGTCATTAAATTATTTTCATCTGTTTCTTTTTATTATTCTAAAAAATAAGGTTGCTAAAAAATCTAAAAGTACTTTATATTTCTGTTGTAGAGGACTGGTCTATTTAGCAATCTAGGCATGGAGGCAACATACAAGACATGTCAAACTATAACGTGTGTTTGACTAGACACAGTCTCTATCGTCAGAGGGTGGGGAAGATTCCAAATGGGGGAAACATAGAAATCTTGTATTTACACAATTTGTATCATTTCCACATCCATTTGCTACCAAGTTTTTAAAAACTCTTTTCTCATTATTTCCTGTATGTATGCCTAGGTCTGAGAACAAACTCTCCGTTGACAAGGACAACCTCATCTCCCATTTTATCTTCCCCCACTACCATCGTCCAGAAGTCACTACCGTTCTAGGCACACAAGGAGTCCCTGTAGAAGTAAATGAATCCCACATGCATTTATCTAGACCCCATTTTACATGCTCTGCTGTCCAGGTGGACAAGTATCCAATCCAAAGTACAGGAAGGTTATCGATCTGAGTGTGGAAAGGATAGAAAGACACAGACATCATCAAATGGAGATATGAGAGTATTTACTGATGACTTACTACACACTAGGCTCTAAGCTGGATTATTTACATATAATACCTGACATAAACCTTAAATAGTCCTGTAAGAATGCTAATCTTAACCTATTTTATAGATGAGCAAACTGAGGCCCTGACAAGGTTATGTAACTTCCCTAACTCAACAGCATTAATTTAGGGGGCAGTATTGGGAGGAAAGGTCATATGTACCTGACTTCAAAGCTCAGGGATTTCCCTTTATGGGGCAGCCCTGCACAAGGATTCAGTTTCTGCTTTCAATAATATTGCTAACTTTTGGACAGGTAATTTGTCTGAACAGTTGGAGAAATATGTTGTGTGAGTACTTGTACCTTCTCTGCAGTAGAAAAACCCAGTGGGGTACAGGGAACATGACTTTGCTCCCTTCTGCATCCAACTGCCAAAGAATCCCTCTTTTGGAACTCCAAATTGTGTCTTAGCCTAGAGGTTTGCACTGTTTAGACTCCTAAGCCCATAACTTAAGATGGAAACTATCCATTGGAGGAGGGAGGGGAACAATATTTTTGCAATTGATGCAAGAACTTTCCAAGAGCTATTTTTGGAGCTGGTGGTGTTGACACCAGGCTGTCAAAAAGAGAACAGGGAAGGACTCTAATATGGAAATATTTTATACTATGTGCTTGACAACATATACTAGGTGGCAGGGGCTCAGATTGAGTAACTGAATATGTGCTGGCTGGCTCATTGGTAGCCTCGTTAGTGCAAGAATCACATTTAACAAAAGGTGATACCGGGTAGTGATTACTGGGGTTTAAACTCCTGCCTAACCACTTAGTAGCCACATGACTTTGTAAAAATGAGGCTCTCTGTGCCTCAGTTTTCTCATCTATAAAATAAGCACAATAATAATCCCTGTCTCATGGAGTTGTTCTGAGGTTTAATTCAAGTTTATATATATATATGTATATATATATCATATGTATATATATATCATTGTTTTCAACAATGTGAGTGGTAACTATTATTATTATCATCATGTGTAACAGACTATCTCAACAGGTAGATCTGTTTCAGTATCTTCAACAAAGATAGGGTAAAACAAGGGTAATGCTACTTAAAAGGACACTCTCTTCCCACTCAAGCCTGGAAATCATGAAGCTTTTTTATGTCTACATTTAGTGGGGGAAGAAGTAAAACAAATTGGTAGTAAGTAGGAAAGGCAAACTAAGGCATAAAAAAGATAAGAAATGGAAAAAAAGGAGTTACTAAGAAGGTAAATTTTACAGAAGACTGGTTCTCACACTTTCTAAGTTAGTGTGACCACAAACTTCCTCCATCTCTGTGGCCCCTTTGGTTATTTTCTCCCCTTTGCACATGCTCTGAAAGGATGTATTGAGTAAGTTGTTTTTCAGTAATAATTTAAAAGCTTTAATTTTGTGGGTTATTTAGAGATGGGAGTAACTGCCTACCTAAGCTTCTGAAATGATTTAAAGTGCCAAGTTATTCTGAGTCGATAGAATTCTATTCTAAGGGATAGTGTGCTAGTGTGAACTGTACAAAACCCTCAGTGGGTTCTTTAAGAATGCTGAGGCCAATTAAATCCATCACAAATATCAGACTGAAATGGAGTGTCAGGAACCACTGTATCCAGAGCTATTTCTCTTTTCCTGATTTGTCAAAAGGAGCTCAGACATAAAGATAGGAGTAATTGCCTAGCTGGACAACAATTTTCAGATTGATGGAGTTTTGACTCTAAGCTGCAGCTATATAACAAGCAATAAATACCTGCATTAAACAAGCTATTTTCTTATAAAGTAATTTTATATTGCATCTCACTTGTTTTTTGCACTTGAGAGAAAGATAAACAAAGGAACAAAAAGAAATCAGATTCTCATCATGCTTACCTCCAAATATGCTTCATATGTGTGATTAGCGCTCAATAGTCAAATAGGATTTTTTTTTTAGACATGGTGCCATTCTATTGCCTAAACTAGAGTGCAGTGGCATGGCATCATCATAGCTCACTGCAACCTCAAACTCCTGGGCTCAAGTGATAATCTTGCCTCAACCTCCCCAGTAACTTAGACTACAGACATGCACCACCACACCATACCTGGCTAAGTTTTTTTAATTTTTAGTAGAGACAGAGTCTCGCTTTTGCTCATGCTGGTATCAAACTCCTGACCTCAAGCAATCCTCCTGCCTCAGCCTCCCAGAGTGCTAGGATTACAGGCATGAGCCTCTGCACCCAGCCAAATAGGAATTTCTTAAATGAAACACCACCAACAACATCCATCACAGTCCAGCTGCAAAATGTGAAGTTTCACCATTTGTAAAATGAAGCTAAAAGCACTTTCTAGGAGGTTTGTGGATTAGGTCTTCACCTCTCATTTGTGCTCATCCTTCTCCCCACTGAGAGCTATAAATAAGCAGAAGCAATTTGTGGACTGCAGCCAAACTTTGAGCTCTGGATCCCATCGTCTCATACCACTGTGACTCTGTAGAAGTTTCTTCTCCAAGCCTCGGTTTCCTCTTCTGTAAGGTGGTATTCTTGAGAACACCCACCTCATAGGGTTGTTGTGAGGACTTATGGTGGAGGAGGCAGGAAAGACAACTGCGTTATGAAGTTATTCCTGTCCCCATCCATTCTGAACTCAACAGTCATATTCTCATCTTATGTTCCTCACTTAGGGGAGGACAGGGTATTGATAAACAAAGTGAGCTCGGTGGGGAATTTCTGGCTGCCCTCCACTCTCTGCAAGGTAGTGAGCTATCAGAACATCAAAGACTTTAGGCCAGTGTGGGAACTTGCCAACAGCATTCACCTGGTTTTCTCAAAGTGTACATGTTTCAGACAGTCACCCTCAGTGTGTGGGGCCAGCTCTGCATCACCCATGTGCACTCATAACGTGCAGTGTCAGGCCTGAGGTTTTTCAATTGTGTTTTAGTTGTAAGGACTTTGGAGAAGGTGTATGTTGAGTGATTGGCACAGCGTCTGGCAAATAGTGAGTGACAAACCAATGTCAGCTATAACATGATCTTTATTCAATGAATAAAGCTCTTAAAAGGCCAACATGTCTTTCATGGTTGTCAGCAGAGAAATTGAACCAAAGCATCCGAGACATTGTATGCTTTGGCCCAGGACAGATGACTCAGGAGAAGTCCTTGATACAATTTATTCTTCCTTTGAAAGCCACAGCTCACCAGGCTATGTGGTTAAAGGATAGGAAAGGCAACATCCTCACTTCTCTTTCTTGATCCACTCCAGCCAGGGGATGTGGAAGATAAAATTCTCCCACAACTCTGCCCAGCCCCTTAACAAGCATGTAAGAGAAGGGGGGAGGTCTCACTTCCCTGTCTCTGTCTCATTCCAGCTTCTTCTGGCATCACCCTGCTTGGTGAGCCCTGTGCTAGGATAGGAAGGCCCATTTTACTGTCTAATTACAGATGTGCTTGATGCACAGTGACCCAGCACAGTTGAGAGGATGTAAGTGGACTCACCAAGGCAACACTGAAACATAATTCAAAAACCTCAGGGTTGACGCTAGAGGATCTTCATTCCATGGGTGCATGAAGGTGACATGAGCTGGCCTCAGCACTTAGGATGACTGTCTGGCACATGTGCCCTTCAAGGAGACCAGCTGGATGCTGCTGGGAAGTCCCCCCACTGGCCTGATGCCTTTGACATCCTGATAGCTCAACACCTTGCAGAGAGCGTAGGAAGCCAGAATTCCCCCACCCTGCTCACTTTGCTTATCAGCACCCTGTCCTCCCCCAAGGGAGGAATATAAGAATATGACTGTTGACTTCAGGATGGGTTGGGGGAGGAATAACTTCATATTGAAGACTTCTTTGCTGCATCTCTTCAGTAAATATTTATTAAGCTCCTATGTATCAGTTTATTACATTGCAAAACAAACCATCCAAAATTTAGTTACTTAAAACATGGGCCATTTATTTAGTTCATAGTTCTGCAGGTCAGTAATTTTGGCTGTGTCTTTGAGGGTAGCACTATATTTATATAGCTCTGTATCAGCTATCAGCAAGTACCAAAGGCACTATCACAAAGTAGGCATTTGATAAAGGCAGTTGAGTAAATTTAATAAAGAGGAAAAAGGAATAATGATCTAAAGCCTCCGTTGGGCTCAATCTGTGAGCAAGAAGTTGTAAATGTGAGTGCATTCATTTTAACAAATTATTTTAAGAAGTATATGTTCCCTGTTGAATCCCAGTGTCAATAACAAGCCCTGGCAAATAGGAGGGCTCATAAATACCTCTAAATGAATGAATGCTCTTTCCAGAATCCAACACGTCACATCACCTCCTTTTCTACCCCTCCATCAATGCCACCATCATCTGCCACCCTGAAGATTGTATTAACCTCCTCGCTGGAGTCAGGTTCTACTTTGCCTCTTTGTGGTCTGTCCTCAGAACACCAGCCAGAAGAAACCTGTAAAATCATAAGTCAGGTCGTGTCACTTCGGGCTTAGATCTTTTCATTCGGAATAAAAGCTGAAGCCTTTGCAGTGCCCAACAAGGCCCTACATTCCTAGCCCTCCATTTCCTCTGCTTTTCGCCCTTGTCTCCACTCACTCCCTCCTCTCCAGCCACACTGCGAGCCCACCAGCCTCACTTTCTCATATTGTGAAATTTATTATTCCCTATGCCTTGAAGGCTTCTCCTTACCTCCTTCAATCTTTGCCCAAATGTCATACACTCAGTGGGGTTTTCCATGAAAACTCTATTTAAACTTGCAACCCCTTCTTTCCCTGATTTATTTTTCCATAGCCCACTTATTTCTATCTGGCACACTCCATATTTCACTCATCTATTTGTATCTTGCCTGTCTCCCCCCAACTAACATACAAGCTCCCTATATGCAAGAATTTTTATTAGTATTTTTTTACTGCTAACAATCCAGCAACTAGAACAGTGTCTGGCAGAGTAGGCCCTTAGTAAATAACTACTGAATGAAATCATAACGTGCTCTGTGAGAGGTGCACATTTCCTCTGTCAACAGTGAATCCATATGACCCAACAATTCCACTTGTAAGTATTAATATCTATTCAAGAGAACTGAAAACTATGTTCACACAAAAACTTATACATTAATATTCATGCCAGCATTATTTATAAAGGCATAAAATAGTAACAACTCAAATGCCCATCAACTGATGAATGAATAATATGTGGCATATCCACACAATGGGATATTATTCAGCCATGGAAAGGAATAGAGTGCTGGTATAGACCACATTGGACAAACCTTGAAAACAATACACTTAGTGAAAGAAGCTGCCAAAAAGGACCACATATTGTATGATTCCATTTATATGGAATGGAATAGGCAAATCCAAAATAGGCAAATCCATACAGACAGAAAGTAGATTAGTGTTTGCCAAGGGCTTAGTGGAATAGGGAATAAAGGATGATTGCTAAATGATGTGTCTTTCTTTTTGGGGTGATGAAAATTTTCTGGAATCAGATAGTGGTGATGGTTGTACAACCTTCAGAAAATACTAAAAACTGTGAATTGTACACTAAAAACAGTTATCTTATAGTATGTTAATTACATCTAATTTTTTAAAAAATAAGTAAAGTTGCAGAGACTTTAAAAAGGAAAAATTTGGATCTGACATTACCCATGTCATACCAGAGGTTACTTCTCAAATCCAGGGTCACCCAGCTAGCTGAAGATAGAATAAGGGTTTGCACAATTCATTCAAAGAATTATTGCCTCTGCTTCTATTTTGTCTTAAGCACTTATGGGTAGAGAAACAAAACAAAACAAACAAACAACAACAAAAAAACATAAAGTAAGCTTAAGAACATCCAGTCCATTTGGAGGAGAGACAAATACAAATAAATAGAATTGAAGGCACGATCTAAATGCCAGAAGAGAGGTGGAAATCAAGAGCAGAGAGAACACAGAATGGAGAATTATTTATTAGGGGAGGTTTCCTGGAGCCAGGCTGGAAAGAAAGCAGGTAGGAATTTTGAGAGGACAAGAAAGGACAGAAGGAGCATTTGAGGCATATGGAGCCTGAGAAACAGCAGGGAATTCTTCAAAGGACAATGAGGAGTGCAGAGGAGCACAAAGTAGGAGAGACAGGCTGATGAGATGTTCACAGAGAGACCTCAGCCACCTGCTACACAGCCTGCATTTCATCCTGTAGGCAACTGATTCTTGAGCATGGAGCTGACATGATAGACATGTGTTCTGGCAAGGCTAAACATCCAATCGTGTGGAGCAGGAGTTGGGAAAAGAGTCATGGATAAGACATGGATGAAGGTATGAATGAACACAGGAGGTACATGCCAGGCCTCTGGTTCACGCTGCGGCAGTGGTATTGGCAAGGAATGAACATGTCCCAGAGGCATCTGGAGGCAGGTTCAGCAGGATTTGGTGGCCCACTGGACATGAGGGAAAAGGATACAAAGTCTCCCACCTTAAAGGTGAGAGGGTTTTGCTGTTTCACTGATATTCAGAGGAGGCACAGGAGTTGGGAGCAGGTTTGATGGGAAATGGGCGAATTACATTTGAGATGTTTTGGTTTGAGCTGCCAACAGGGAGTTGTACCGCAGGCAGTTGGACAAGGAAGAATGAGTAGAGCATTATTTACATGTAAGACATGTCTTGAGCATATAGTACATTCTACAGAGCGTTCTCAGCATTTCCCATACATTACTCCATTCCATCCTATTAACGACACTTTGATTCAGAGAAATACAGCTTCCACTCCCCCACCTGCCTTCTCACCCTCCTGCCTTCTACCTCTCCTAGCTTCCTCTACCCACACCTTCATCTCACCTTCTCCCCACCACTGCCTTCTCTTCCCTCCCATCTTCTCTCCACTTCTCTCTTCTCCTCTCCACTAGTGTCTAAGAGAAAGAATCTTGAACATGGATTTTATATTAACCAAGGCAATGGGTGCCAATGAGAATTGAGAGGTGCACAGAAAGACAAGACTTATTTGTCGTGGGGTATTATTTAGTAGACAAACATTACAGTAGTCTACCCTTATCCATATGGCATTAGTTTCAAGACCCTAGCAGATTCCTGAAATCACAAATAGTACTGAACCCTATATACACTATTTTTTCTTATACACAACTATGATAAAGTTTAATTTATAAATTAAGAACAGTAAGAAATTAACTACAATAACTAATAATAAAATAGAACAATTATAACAATATGCCAACATCACTACTCTTGTACTTTGGGGCCATTACTAAGGAAAATAAGGGTTACCTGAACACAAACACTGCAATATCTCTACAGTCAATCTGATAACAGAGACAGATACTAACTGACTGACAGGCAGGGAGTTTACACAGTGGATACTTTGGTCCTGGGCAGGATGAGGCAGGACAGAGTGGGACAGTGGGACATTTCATCAGGCAACTTATATCACCATTCAATTTAAAACTTGAATTGTTTATTTCTGGAATTTTTCATTTAATTTTTTTAGACTGCAGTGGGCCACGAGTGACTGAAACCGTGGATATGAGGAACTACTATAATTGGGCACCTGGTTTGTGAAAGGCGCTGTTCTAGGTGCTGAAGGCAGAGCTGTCGGGGAGAACAGACATCCTTCCCTTCACGGAGCTTACATTCCGATGAGGGAAGGGTAGGAATAACAGACCACAAAAGGGAGCAAGAGGTGAAAACCCAACTTCGATTGGAATGCAGGGAGATAGTCTGGGGGAGTTTGAGGTGAGAAACAAGGCACCACGGGGCAGTTGCCGTATCAAGCTGTGAGAAATAACGTGTGTGCTATAGCCATGGGACTGAACTCACTAGAGTGAGAGCAGAAAGCAACTTTTCTATTTCTGACCAGTGTCTTCCAAATTAACTCTGTACTGTTTTTCCCCTTGACCCTTGAATGCACTCTCAGTTTCCATAGTTTACCTAGCAGTCACTGCCAAGTTGTCAAATCTCCAATCACTTTTGGCCACCAAAATGACCACCACCAATGCTCCCCCCTCAATTATTATTATGCCTAAGCCAGAACAATGATTCCACTCTGGGCTTCATCCAGACCTGAAATCTCTCACCTCTCCCAGACTCAGGGCAGCTGCAGACCCCAGAGCCTGTAAAATGTTGTGGATTTTTTTCTCTCTGTTTTGGTCCACCTTACTTTTCTGTTTTATTTCCCCCAGATGGCCATCTCTGGCTCCTGAATATTTCAGGATTAAGCTCACACAAAGGGGAATAAGAAGAAAATGCTCAGATCTATTCAATTGATATTGTCACCATCCAACCGCGGCACTCTCCAGACCTGGAGGTAGTAAGGGGTGGCTCTTTCTCCCAACAGGTACTTTGCAGGTTTCTCAGCTATTTCCCTCCAGAAACTTTCAGTTACTTTCCCAGGGGCAGTGTTATTTTCTCCTGGGTTCACCCTTAATTCCAAAACTCAGCCCTGGCCTATGTTGATCTACCCCCCAGATACTCCTTTGTGTTGGGTCCCATTTCTCCCCCAGAAAGAGCACGTGAGCTTCAGTGCATTTCTGCCCATGAGAAAGACCCCAGCAACCCGATTATCACCACTGATGGAAGTGCATATGCCACTCAGTTCAGTCTTCCCTCTGCTGTGCAGCCTCGGTGAGGAATCCATGATGTCGGTCATTTAGATCTGCAGTCCCCTGGGCCATGGACTGGTACCTGTCCATGGCCTCTTAGCAACTAGGCCACAGCAGGAAGTGAGAGGTGGGTGAACAAGGAAAGCTTCATCTGTATTCACAGCTGGTCCCCATCGCTCACATCATCTCATAAGCTCTAACTCCTGTCAGATCAGCAGCATCAGATTCTCCTAGGAGCACAAACCCTATTATAAACTGCACATTCGAGCAATCTAGGTTGCATGCTCCTTATGAGAACCTAATGCCTGGTGATCTGAGGTGTAGCTAAAGCGATGATGCTAGCACTGGGGCGTGGCTGCAAATACAGATTATCATTAGCTGGTGCCAAAAAAGTTGAGGACCACTGATTTAGATTTCTCAGGAAAAATCGGGCCACAGTTCACTGGGCTTCTTAAACTCCCAGGGATACATACCAAGCCTCCAAGTGGTCCTCAAAGCCTCTCTCACATACAGAGTGTGGGGAAGAAGATGCAACAGCACTCCAGAACCCTTCCCAACACGGAGCCTTGTCAAATGGGCTATTCTAAATCCTAAAGCAGTGGTCAGCAAGGTTTTACACCAAAGGCCCTGATAGTAAATGTTCTAAGCTTTACAAGCAAAATAATCTCTGTGGCAGCTCTCAACTCTTCAATTATTAAAAAAAAAGAGAAGAAAAGAAGGTAAAACAGAAGTGGACAATATTTAAGCAGATGGGCATGGCTGTGTTCCAATACAACTCTATTTATAAAAACAGAAGGCAGGCAGGAGTTGGCCTGTGGGCTCTAGATGCCGCTGGTCCAAGGTCCTGGCTTTTGGTCTTCTCCACGGCACACCTTGGGAAGATGGTCTGGAACTTCCCATGGAATACGGGAATCCCTGCCCTTTTATGTACTCTTGCTGAAGTCAGAGAGGCAGACATGGCTCAAATTTAACATCCTGTCACATACACACACACACACACACACACACACACACACATACACACGCTGGGAAAGGAGAATGAAAAGTGACAGAAACAAAGAGACACATTGGAAAAGAACATTTTAAGAAAACTTGGGGTGTGTTAGGAATGAAATCCCTTGTGGCATTTCTGAGAAAACTGGTCATGCAGGTGGTTGGGTCTTTTGACTTTGACATGGGATGGGAGGATCCATAGCAGCCCAGCCTCACTTAAGATGCAGCATATTTTATTTTCCTCATTCACATTTGACAAAAGCTAGTGTCACAGAGATAAAATAACTTGCCTTTGGTCCCAGAGCTAGTAAGAGTCAGAACCAGAACTTAATTCCAGTTTTCCATTGTCCCAAATCATTATGTAGGTTTTCCCTTGGGTAGGTAAATGTATTAGTTTTCTGCTGCTATAACAGATTACCACAAATGTAGTGGCTTAAAGCAGCACAAATTTATTATCTTGCAGTTCTTGAGGTCAGAAGTCCAAGTGGGCTGCTCTGGTCTCGAATCAAGGTGTCAGCAGGGCTTTATGCCTTCCATAGACTCTAGGGAAGAACCTATTTTGTTTATTTGTCTTTCCAGCAGTGTAGAGTCTTCTCATTTCTCTTGTCCATATACTTCATTGTCACATCACCTTCTGTCTGCCTCTAAGTCTCCTGCCTTCCTCTTAGTAGGATGCTGTGATTATATTGGGCCCAATCAGCTAAGCAAGAATTATCTCCTCATTTCAAAACCCTTGAATTTTTACATCAGCCAAGTCTCTTTTGCCAGGTAAGGTAACATATTCAAAGATTCTGGGAATGAAGACATGGACATCTTTGAATGGGGAGAGCATTATTCCACCTGCTGCAATTATTAGTTACAATCCAAGGGATAAATGATATCATCCAGAGAGAATGCTTAGGGGAAGTCCTTAATGGGAAGCAAGATAAAAAGAAACTTAAAGGAAGCATTCAAGTGTAGGGCCAGCAGGGGAAAAAGAAGAAGTTGCAAAGGACTAGGAGAATTGGGTAAAAGTGCTATCCCAAAAGCCTTAGAGGAGAGAATTCAGAACTCTTGAGCCATAAAGTCAAATGCTCAGAATTTGGAGAGGACAGAAGGACACCGTCTCAGGAAGGAGCTTCACCTTAGCAAGGAGGAGGTTTGGATTGGGGGACAGTGGCAGCCACACTGCATGGCCTGGCCCAGCTCAGCACCCTTCTCCTAGCCAAGGCCCTCTGCTCACAGAAAGTCTCGGCACTGCCTCTTACTCGGCCAATCTGTTTATATTGAGAACCGAGCTTATTGAAACGCAGAGAGCACTCCGCTGTCACTTGGCTGTAATCTGAAAAGTCAGGAGATGGCCCTTGGACAAGCTGCTTCAGACAGCAAGAATATTTTAGAGCAGGGGGAAATATATTCATCTGATGAAAGGTGTGGAAACCAGGGGTGGGAGAGGAGCAACGTCCCCTTGGTACCTCCGGAAGCCTCAGCATCCATTTTATTTTATGTGGCATCGTTGTCATTACCTGACACTGGCGGTATGACTGTGTAGTGAATATTTAATCAGGTTGGGGTTCTCTTCTCTCCTGCTCCTTCGGTCCTCTGACTCAAGCCTTTCTAAAGTAATAACTTGTTCATCAAACACCAGAAATGCCACTTCCTGATTTCCATGCTGGGACCGTGGTGCAGACTTTATTTTTGGGTTCTGAGCGACAGGTGGCTGGTAAGACAGCAAGGGAATGACTCCCAAAGACACCAATTGATGGAGGCCTAGATTACCCCAGGGAGGATCATTAAACCGCAGACGCTGTTTGGCAGTTCTGCACAAGCACCTGTATGCAGAGCCCGCTGCCAGCACCCTCCTCTCAATTAGGCTCACGCTCAGTGATTTCCCTGCTGCACTCACTGACGCGCACGGATGTCAGGGAAGAGCATGAGCACCCACTGAGCAATGGAGAGAGGAGGGAGGTTTGGAGGATTACTGGGAAAATCTTTCCATCACCTCCACATGGGTGGGGGAGAGAGGAATGCAACACACCTCTCCATGGAGGAAAGCAGGGAGGATGACCAACAATAGGCATCTGGCATTGACCTAGCCCTTGGCATGTGGCGCTCCATGCTACCCACCCACCCTGTGACAGTGCGCTACTTGGATCTTACTTTTAGGTATGTGGAAATTGAGGCTTAAAGAAGTTAGATAGGCTCCTGGAGTCCCAAGGATGATGAGTGGCAGTGCCAAGGTTCAAGCCACGTCTCTCTGACTCCGGGGGTTGATGTGTGCACCCGTTACAGTCCATTGCTTCTTGGAGATCCTGAAGCACAAGGACTTTATCCCTTCTTGCTCTGCTTTTTATCTTCCACCTCCCACCCTCGTTCATGATGCAAACATAAGACCAGGCACAATGGGCAGGCTCCCTCTCCAGTCTGACCCATCAGTTTTTCACCTGGAAAATGGGATTAAACACCGACTGCATGACTCCATAAATGCCATTCCATTCTCATGAAAGAAGACAGACTTCAGGGACTGTGAATATATGCAGCTGAGTATTGAGTGAGCACACACTGAGTGTGCTAGGCAGTGAGTGGCAGCCTGTTGATTAAGGATATGTGGATTAGAGACTCAGTAGGGTAGACATGCCGCAGTGGGCATTAATCCTTACTAAGTGCTCTTACTGTGCTTGGTAATTGCTCATTTAGTAGGGGTTTTCCTGCATGTGTGCATATGTGCTTGTATGTCCATGTGTGTCTGTATGTGCCCATGTGTGTCCATATGCATGCAAGGGAGGAGGGTGCACTCCTGCCTGGGCAGACAGCAGGAGCAAAGGTAATGAAGTAGGAATGCGTAATGCATGTAGAGGGAACTAAGTAAGTTCAGGACATTCTTTCATTTCTTTGCTTAACAAATATTTATTGACATCCTCTATTGCCAAGCACTGTGCTAGGCAGAGAAGAAACATCAGTGAACCAGATATGGTCTAGGAGAGAGGCTGGATAACAAACACAAACACTGATACTGTGATAATCTGATAAAATTACAAAGTTAACAAGCAGGAGCACAAAATCATAGAGCTGCAGAAGGCTAACCTTGTCTGGGAGGTTAAGGAAAGCTTCCCTGATACAGCATCGGTGAGAACGACAGAGAGTAGAAGAACAGGGTAGATTGTTAATTCAGCAGTGAGCTCCTCAGAGAGGTAAGTCTTTGTATGAAGCCACCATGGTACTGGGGTGAAATGAGAAGCAAGAACCAGCTTCCAGCCTCATCTGGAGCCAGCAGACATGGCATCAATCAAACAAGACTCCAAGCACAATTGAGACTGGGGATCCCAAGCAAGGGCCAAGAACAGTGGTCTCCGGTTGCCAGAATAAGCACTGTGCATTTGTGTAGTTTTAGCACCTTTTCCAGACACTTTAACCACAATGGAGACTTAACATGCACTACCTCACCTGAGCCTCACAACAAACACAGGGAGGTGGGAAAGGCAGCAAATATCTTCACCTGACCCAGAAGGGCACTGGAAGGAGAGCTTGCCTGAAGGCTCTCAGCTCCTGGATCAGATGTGGACTTCCCATTCTCAGCCAGATCCTGTGCACAGACCACAGTCATCAAGCAAGACCAAGAAAATGTGCATGGTGTTTCATTTGTATATTCAAAAGAACTTTTCATTATCTCATTGGAGCATGTCAACAACCCTATTAAAAAGACAAAAAAAACCAGCAAACAACAGCAAAATCCCACAAAGCTCAGAGATATTATTTGCCTAGAGCATTTCAGGTAAAAAAAAGAAATGGAAGGAAAAAAATTACAAATTCAAATCTTCTTCCAAAGAACCCTTTGGAAGGAGCTTCAGCTCATTCCTGTCCATGAGAGAGACCCTAGCGACCTGATTACCTGATGCAAGTGCCTGACACTCCATGCCCCACCTGGAAATGCTCTTAGTGCCGTGCCCATGGCTGCCTAAGAGGGAATCAGATGCCCCAGGCACTGCCTTCTCTCCCAAGGTCCTACCACAGCTCAAGGCCACTCTGTTACTAGGCTTAATTGGATTTTCCCAGCTGAGCCATAAACTCATTGTCTCTGTCAATCCTTGCCTTAGAGAGCCAAGAAAAATTCCTAGAGCAAATAACAATGACCTCTGTCTGGCTTGAGCCTCCCTCTTCTCTCTCGGTCCCACTCTGGAAAGGCATATACATATGTCCTACTCTCACATATTCCAGGACACAAAGGAGACAGTGTCAATGATGCAAACATCTTAAGTTCCATTTTCATACTGGAAAAGGCTTGGGTCTTTGTTCATTTCTTAACTATATAACTTCCCTGATCTTGGGGTAAATATGACGGGAGTGGGGTGGCTGGTGTGTCTAGGCATATTTTGTCAGAAGCATGAACTTTTAGAAGCTTAATAATCACAGCCTAAGGGTCCCCTCACCTTGGGGCTTTGTATCTTGATGCACAGGGAGCCTACATAAATTAGCGTTGTAGGGACAAGCCATCTGTCAGCAAAATTACTTAACACGGTGCCAGGCAGCCTGGGTTTGAGCAGGAACTGGGAGGAAAGCAGCCGGCAAAGGCATCCCTCCCTGTGCAGTTGGCAGAGGGAGGCCGGGGCTGCCTGAACAGCGCAAAGAACAGTGCCTCTTGCCTTTCTTCTGGCTTTGAGTGATAAGCTCTGAAGACAAGGGGTTCTGGAAGGATGGACTCAGCTTCTACAGCCCTGGACCAGAAAGGGAGAAGAGACAATAACAGGGTCCGCAAACTAGAGACAGATCTGGCCTGCTTCTTGTTTTGATACAGCCCACAAGCTAGGAATGATTTTTTTTTTCATTTTCAAATAGTAGAAACAATTATAAGAATACTATTGTGTAACATGTCAAAATTATATGAAATTCAAATTTCAACCTCCATCAGTAAAGTATTCTAGGAACCTGGCCAAGCTCATTTGTTTTTGTTTTCTTTATGGCTGCTTTCTCATTTTACAAATAAAGAGACTGAGATCCAGAGAGATTAAACAAATGAAACATCCCAAAGTCACACAGTTTGTAAGAGGTAAAGCTCAGATTTGAGCTTAGATCTTCCTATCCATGAACCACCATAACTCCAGCAAGTTAACCATCTTGACGGAGGCAAAGAAGTGGGCTCTTGGGTGGTTGGGTCAGGGAGAAATTTGGACACAGGCCTGAGAGACAAGTCAGCTTTAGTCGGTGAACAATGGGTGGCTAAAGCAGGCTGCACAGATAGGGGAAGAGAACTCAATGGAAGCCAAAAGAGACTTCCTCATTTACAGAAGAGGAGATGGAGGGCATGAGCGATGGAAGACTTTGCACAGGGCCATCCAGGCAGTCAGATCAGGATGTAGAAACTAGCATTGGTAGTTGGTAACCCCAGGAGATGAGAGGTGGGCGCCTGCTGCCACAGATGGGACCCACGGGTGATGTGGCAGCAGTCAAGAGCTCTGACCAGTGGTTACAGCCCCACAGGTGGCCTTGGGCAAGCCTGGAGACAGACGTGGATCAGAGGCCAAACTGAGGCTCAGTGTACATTATTCCCCAACGTCCCAGAACACAAAATAAATTTGTGTTTTTACAAGGAAATAATAAATGTGAGATAAATTACACATGTAAAGGTGTGATTTGTTTGAACATGAAATAAAATGTCATGAGAAGGACCTAACACTGGAGCCCAGTATTTAGACTCTGAGCCCCACTTACTAATTTCGTCTGTGCTGGCTCTACTTTCCTATCCGGTTTCAATCAGAGGAGGAGAGACGGAGCACAGAGGAGAGAAACACATGCATAAGTCACCCAGCCCTGATCCAGCATCTGTTGGGTACTGGGCTTTCTGTGTGCACTATCCCTGATCCTGAGGGGTAAGCAAAATCATTCCCACTCGACTGAGGAGCAAACTGAGGCTCAAAGTGACCAAGTAACCACCCAAGGTCATGCAGCTGGAACAAACAGGAGCCAGGGGTCTTCACACTTGCAGGTAAACACAAAAAGAACTTCTTTCTCCTGGACCCATTGAGTTTCTCTTAGCATGGCTGGTATAACCGAATGCCTTGCCACCCTGGCAGGGTGTCTTCTGATTAGCTCTCATGGCTGAAACCAGGTTATTGGTGGGAAGTTGCTGCCTCAGGGAGTTTATGGTTTGCAGATGCAGATAAAGTTTCTATAATTGCAATCAGATGGCCGAGATTCCTCTATGGTGTCAAGTGTCACCACAAATGTCTTTTTGATACAGGCTCAAGGCGCTGATAATGTAAACCTTAACAAAAGGGCAGGGCCCTTTTCATCTCCCTCCATCACACTCATCTCAGGATGAAATGGGCCGCAGGGAAGGGTTTGCAACTCAACTCTCAACTCCAAAGGCTCCCGAAAGATAATCCCACGCCTTATGCAAAGTTATGACAGGAAGCGCCACCAGGCCCTTGTGATAAGCTCTCTAGGTACATTTCTAGGGAATAACAACTGTTTGGCAAAGGGGTGGTGTTCACTGCTTCAACTGCGACTTTGGACGAGAAAGTTATAATAGACATAAATGGCTTAGGCCCAGTAACAGCACTCTATCTTGTGTTAGGGCCTGGCTGAGATTGCTTCAAGAGAGAAATCAACGCTATAAACCCCTACTTGGTGTGAGTGACAGCCTAGTGGCAGGCGACAACTCTGGACACGTATCAGAGGGATGAGGAGAGACATGCCAAACTGGTTGTTTGCAGTTGAGTTCTTGGTTGGGGGAGTTTTAGCACTATAACCAGGCTTCTGCTAAGTTTCAGCTCCAGTCCTTCATATTCTACATACGAATTCACTTCCTGTTACCCGCAAATATCTGGCTGTGTGTCTAACCATCTCAGAAAACAGCTGGGCAAGCATTTGCTAGACAAACCTGTGGAATCCTGCTTCATCCCTTTGGGGGAGAGTTTACACCGATCGCCCACCTCAGACAGACAGTGAGGGCCCTGGCTTGATGGGAATCTGCCCAGCCCACTTCGACAAGGCTGTCCTACTGATCCCTAGCACTTTGTTCCACTTTGTGCCGAGAATACCAAACTTTAAGAGTTCCCACACATACATAGCATGCTGTTTCCTGTCTCTGGGTCTTTGCGCTTGCTGTACTTTCTTCCCAAAACTCAGTTTCCCCACTCGTCCTGATGGGGAAAACCATTGGGTGCCAGGACGTGGCTGCCTCCCCGCATTCCCCACGAGGTCGGTGTTGCGAGGCGCAGGCTGGAGACTGCTGAGGGTGCTCGCTGCTGGGGCCAGGCTTCCCAAGCCAATGCCTGCTGTCCAGCCCGCAAGCCAACATCTGCTGTCCGCCTGCTCCTGGGCACTGCTCGAGTGATCCCGGTTGGGTACTTTTTGAATCCCATTGTTGCTGATTGGATGTTAAAGCTTATTGCTCACTGGATGTTAAAGCTTGATGCTAATTAGATGTTAAAGCTTATTGTTGATTGGACGCTTTTTGAGTCCTACCAAGCATATAAAAACTGGAGGAGAACAAGGAAGAGGGGGAGAAATCAGAAGTCGAGAAGAGAGAAGATCAGAAGTTGGCTGAGCCCAGCTGTTCTCTGACTCTCCATGTGCGGCTGGGTTCTTTCCCCAGTCAAGAGCCGTTCCACAAGAGCTGTAACACTAGCTGTACACCTTGCCGTAACAGTCCACCAGCCCTTCTCCTCCTTCCTAACATGGCTCAGATATCGTCTCTAAGCCAACCTGAGACTTAGAGACGGGGGTGAGCTACTGCCCCTCTTCTGAATTCTTACAGCGCATTCCCCTGCAGTCCGCCTCTCCCTGCGAGCTCTCCTGCCATTGCACCCAACTCTGTGCTCATAGGTCTACACCACCAGCCAACCCCACTGATGGCCACGGCATTGCCTTCACCTTCACCATAGCTGCACAGCCAGCATTTGCCCCATGGAAGGTGCTCAATAAATGCTTACATAATTAAACACCAGGAAGAATGACCTGAAACAACAGGCCAGACCTAGAGCATCCCCTTTTAGAAATCTCTTCCTTTATGTGCTCAGCACATGCTTTTGTGCATCGTCTGGGGCCAGGCACTGAGACGGCATGGGAAGAATAGTGAGGGCAAAGCAGGCCTTGCGCCTGTCCTCAGGGTGCTGACTCAGGGCAGAATCAAACAAGCAAATGGCACACCCAACTTTTTTCTCACTAGGTAATTTTTTGAGCTCTTTTTAAAACTTTCTTTTATTTTAATTTTAACTGACTAATAATAATTGTATATATTATACATTTATGGGATCCAAGGGAATGTTTTCATATATATTTACATTGTGGAACAATTAAAGCAAACTAACAATTCCATCATCTCATATTTTGGGGGAGTTAAAACATTTTAAATTTACTCTATTAGAAATTTTGAAATATACAATACATTATTATTTATTATAGTCACCATTCTGGTCAATAGATCACTCCCATGTTCGTTGCAGCACTATTCATAATAAGCAAGATATGGGAGCATAGGTGTCCATTATTGGATGAATGGATAAAGAAAGTGTGCTGTATATACACAATGGAATGTTATTCAGCCTTACAAAAGAAGTAAATTCTGTCATTGACAACAACATGGATGGAGGACCTTGTGCTACATGAAATAAGCCAGACATAGAAAGCCAGATACCTAATGCTCTTAATTATATGTGGAATCAAAAACAGGGAATGCATAAGAGGAGAGAGTAGAATGGTGGTTAGCAAGGGCTGGGGTCAGGGGGCGGATGGTGAAAGGGAAGATGTTGGACAAAGGGTACAACTAACTATTTTATTGTCGCTGTGATAAGTGCTACCAAAGAACAGGGACAGTTTTCTCACCTTTAAAGTGGGGTGTCATTACAGAGACTGGCTCAGCTGGTCACAAACTCCTTTTTCTCTCCTAGCACACAGCTAGACTGTATTTATTATACAGCCTCCCTTGCAATTTGATGTGACTGTGACTACCCTCTTCTCTCCTTCCTTCTTTCCCAGTCAGCTGGCAGGATGCTGGGCCCCAGGGTGACTTCAGAAGCTGTGTCGAATACACCAGCTGGACGCTCTGATTAAGTGCATGCAGCAGAGAGCTCCTGTCTTGGACCAAGTTTACTCCAAGCGGCACCTGAAACAGAGATTAGAGTGCATGTGATTCACTGAAGCAGGGATCTCAGGGGAAAGGGAGTGTGAAAAGCAGGAGAGGGCAGAGAAAAAGCCCAGCAAGGAGGTGGCTGCAGCAAGGGAAGAGCCAAGACAAAGTCCCTTGTGGAGCCCTGGGGAGTGAACTGCACCCCAGAGCTGGCCCACCTTTAGGCAATGGGGCAGGGTGGTTTTTCTACCTGAATCAGGCAATTATTGGCTAAGGGCCACCACCATGACCCCAGGAGGTAGGAGGTGTGACCTCCTGGGCAAGGCAGACCACATCCCCTCCCAGCACCATTTTGCAGAGGTCAATTTTCTGGAAAAGGGGGCAGCTGTGAGCCATTTGCAGCCAACACTGACAACAGCTGGGGCACAGACACAGGGCAGGGCACCAGTAGCATCACTAAAGCCTCCTCCCCTGTCCCACCTCCCAGTCAGGAATTCTGGATTTATGAGAGCAATAACTTAACTTCTACTTTTTTAAGTCACTGTGATTTCTGTGTTTCTGTCCATTGCCATAACAAGCATAAGCAATAATATTTACTTCATGGAGTTATGTGACAAGTGAGATGCTGCATTCAAATCGTTTAGCACAATAGTTCAATGACTATTAGCCATTATTAGTAATTATTACTCCGTGGCAGGTACTAGAGATGGAGAAATATCTGCTCTGCCCTGTTCTGGAGGGCCTCACGCTCTTGTGGGCAGAAGACAGATGGAAATAGATGATTACAGAAATACAGTCAGGGCCCTGCCTGAAATATGCCCAGGGCAGCTCACACCTGAATCTACCTAGGGACGGAATAGAATGCTTCAAGTCGGAAGTGATGCTTGAGTTGACTTGTCAAAAATGAGCAGGTGCTCTCCAGCAGACAGAAGGGACAACACTCCCAACAGAAGGGGCACGCATTTACAATTATGTCCGGGGCATGCCTCCCTGCTCCGTAGCTCCCTGTATGTATTCACACAAGTATTGACCTTGCCTGTTGTTTCGGTGACCTTTAGAGTTTGAAGTCCCATCTGCCACTTGACTGTAGGATCTGGAACAAGTCACGAATCCTCTTGAGCCTTGGGGTCTACAGTTGTCAAGAGGGATGGCAATATCATCCCTTAGGCTTGGGGTCAGGGTTGGATTCTAGAAGTGGGCAGGACCATACCTGGCCATAGTGGGTGCTGGATTAATATTACCCTCACTGGGGCTCCCCCCAGAGTATCGACCTCAGGAGACCCTTAGTTGAGACAAAAAGCTCCCTGCCTCCATAAACCACACCCATTCCACACTACATCTGTCCCCAAACTACAGCCTGAGCTGCTCGCCATGGCCCATGCACTCTCCATCAGCACCCCCATCCCATTCTCCCACCAGCCCCTGTTCACAACCAAGGCTCTTCCTCCTCTCCCCTCCCCACCCCCGAGCGCCCCATTAGTTAGCAGAACTTAGAGGAAGTATTTATGTGCCATGTGCAATGTGAGTTTGAGTCTTCTGATGCTCCGCCTTATTTTTAGCAGCCCTCCAGGCTCCTGGGCGCCTCTCCCAAGCTCCTTGGCTGCCAGGTCTTTTCAACAGGAGCAGGGATGTGCCTGGATACAAATAAGATACTCTGTGTCCCTTCCGCCTAAATATTTGCAGCTCCCAGCCAGTAAGTCTGACAGTCCCGCCCTCTCTCTGTGAACTGGCTCTTCTTTCCCACTCTTGAGCCCTTTCTTTATTTCTCTTTGTTTGTTGTTGTTGTTGTTGTTTTGGGTTCACTGCCAGGAACAATCATTTCCATTTCCCCACAAACCAGCAGGGAGATGGTCCCTTCACCAACACAGAGCGACCGACCAGAGCGGAAGGGGCCGCAGAACCATACTAGGCAATGCAGTTCAGCTCTTCTCCTGCAGTACAAGCAACAAGCAAAAGAGGAAGATGAAGAAAAACACCCACACAGGAGAGAAGCTTTAAGGATCGAAGGATAAACATGTTGCTAAGAACCTAAGGGTTGAGTCTTATAAGCCCCCCTAACCCCAGCTGCGGAGCTGAGAACTGACACGGTTGAGCCCAAAATACAAAAGCCACAGTTCTGCTGTCCCCACTGTATGCTCAGGGGCAGCCAGCATAGGGTTGTGGGCAAGCCCATGGCTATACCCGCAGCTTCAACATTGTAAGGTGCTTTGAGGGTGAACCCTCAACCCAAACCTCCAGCAGGGTTTCTCTATGGCAGAGAGGCCCGCAATGCTGCTAAGCTGCCCAGCGTCATTGGCCCACGTGATAAAGCCTTTCTTGTAGACCAGCTCTCTGCAGCCATACAAGAGACTTTAGCCAAATACTGTTTTATGTTAAGATTGCCATAGATGTTGTAAAGTTTCAAACACAGTTGTAAAAAGCAGCATGGATAGACACTATTTTGCATATCAAATAGATTCTAAGTCCTCTTAAGCAGGTGTTTGCTGAGAGCCTGCTCAATATCCAATCGATCATTCAAGGGCAACCTTCCACCCTTCCCTTTTCCTCAAGGTGCTTTCACCTTAGTGGAACCAGCAGAGGGACAATAGGACATTGTGACCAAGGGCAAAAGCTTCATGCTTGACAAACTCAGATTTGCATCTTTGCTCCTTACAATGTGATCTTAGGGAAATTACTTCACTTCTCTCTGTCTTAGTATCTTCAACTGTAAAATGGAGAAGATCCCTCATAGACTGATTACAAAAACTTGATTCAGTAAAACTTTACAGTATAGTAGCACGTTGTAAGGACTCAATCCATGAGGCCAAAAAAATATTCAGCCACTGTGGAAACAGTTCGGTAGTTCCTCATTACAAGTTATCCCACAATTCCACCCAAGAGAAATAAAAAATAAAAACATGTGCACACAAAAACTTGTATGTCAATATTCATAGAAGCACTATTCACGATACCCAAAAAGTGGCCCAACTGTCCATCAGTGGATAAAAAATTGTGGCAAACACATATGATGGGATATTATTCAGCCATACAAAGGAATGAAATACTGACATATACTGCAACATGGATGAACCTCAAACACATTATGCTAAGCAGAAGAAACCAGTCACAAAGGATCACATATCGCATGATTCTATTTATAAAATATTTAGAATGGGCAAATCAATAGAGAAGAACAGACTTGGGGGCACACTAGAGGAGGGGAGGGGAATGGAAGCCACCACTTAATGGGGACAGGGTTTCCCTTGGGATAACAAAAATGTTCTAGATAGAGGTGGCAGTTGAGTGACATTGTGAATATACTAAATGCCACTGAATTGTTCACCTCCCAAGGGTTAATTTCACATGAATTTAATCTCAATGATTTTTAACTGGTTTTCACCTGCAAGTCATGCTTTTCCTGGTCCTTGCCAGTCATGGCCATCAGGTTGACTTGAAATTAGCTCTAGAAACCATGGTGCAAGGTAGGAGCCCCAGGCTCCTGTGTGATCTACAGATTCCAGCAGAAATGCAATGGACAGTCCCCGCTCTTGTGGAGTTCAAAGGCTATAGGGAGTGTCTGTCAACTCTGGAGCTAAATTCCCATCTTGTGCCCACAATCTACAATTTATGCAAAATATTCAAAAGCTGAGTCTCAGTTTCCTCATCAATAAAATAGGAAAAATAGTAGTGTCAACCTCAGAGTTGTGGTGAGGATTAAAGGGAGACCAATGTGTTTCCTAAGGTTGCCACAACAAATTACCACAAACTAGGTGGCTTAGAGCACAGAAATTTATTCTATCACTGTTTTGGAGGCCAAAAGACCAAAATCAAAGTATTGGCGAGGCCATATTCAAAGTATTGGTGAGGCTTTCCCCAGAAACTCTAGGAGAGAATCCTTGCTGGTGACTCTAGGCATTCCTTGGCTTGTGGCTGCATCATTCCAGTCTCTGCTCCTGTCTTTATATGGCCTTCTCCTTTCTATCTCAAATCTTCCTTTACCTTTCTCTCTTTCTTTTCTAGAAATGGGGCCTTGCTCTGTTGCCCAAATTGGAGTACAGAGGTGCAATCATAGCTCACTGCAAGGCTGGGCACGTTGGTTCACACTTGTAATCCCAGCAATTTGGGAGGCCAAGATAAGAGGGTTGCTTGAGGCCAAGGGTTCTAGAACAGCCTGGAGAATGTAGCAAGACTCTGTCTCAAATAAATAAATAAACTTCAGCCTTGAATTCCTGGCCTCAAGAGATCCTCCTGCCTCAACCTCTTCTGTAGCTGGGACTACAGGCATGACCCACGATGCCCAGCTCTTCTTCCTTCCTTTTATAAGCACATTTATCATTGGATAAATGCCTAACTGGATAATCCAGGATTATCTCATCTCAAGATCTTTACCTTAATTACATCTGCAGGAATCCTTTTTCCAAATAAGGTCAGATTTGCAAGTTACAGGAATTAGGATGTGAACATGTCTTTGGGGAAGGGGAACTATTCAACCCACTCTAGGAGATAATCCAGGTAAAGTGCTTTTTTGGCACTTAATGAATATCAGGTATTTCATTATCATCATCATGATCATTGCTGTCATTGTCATGATTATTACTTAGGCAGTATCCCAGCCTCTCTCTAGGACAGAATCTAATTGACATCTTCAGCTCAGGGCTCCTTCTGAGCCATAGCATTCTCTCCTCTGTCTCAGGAGACTAGGGCTTTCTCTGGTATCCCAGTTCCCTCGACCCTGCCCCTAACTGGGTTCTCACTGGGGTTGTGCAGCTCTTCCCACTCAACACCAGCGACCACTTGAAGCTTCCCGTTTGTCAGCCCTGCCCACTGTTCTGACTTTACACCTCGGGTCCTAATTTTGCTGTATTGCTTGAACAATGTCGTACACCACCCAGATGCCCTTAAAGAGGTGACCCCTCACATCCCAGTGCTCTCTCTACCCCATTACTTCCATTTGGGTCCTGCTTCCCCCTGGCTGAAATGGAGGGACACCTCCATCCTCTGCTGGGGAGGTTATAAAAATCAAAAGCCCAGGCTACACTCTCAAATCAGTTAAATCAGATTTTGGGGAAAGTGGGACCCAGGCATAAATTTTTTTTTAAATTTCCCAGAGAATTCCAATGGGAAGCCAAGATAGAGAATGCCTGTTCTGGGCATGAGCTCCCAAGGATGGCATTGCCCTATCTCTGAGCATTTGAAATTCCCAAGATTAGCCATGTAGCCCAGTCCCCTGTGTAGATAAGAAATAAATACTGCTTACTGGACGGTTCTGGAGCAGAAAGGGGAAAAGCCTGGGTTTGGGTGCCAGAGTTGGAATTGAATCTTGCCACTTACTAAACTGTGTGGCCCTCAACATATCCCTTAACCTCTCTGAAGCTGTGGTTTCTTGTGTTTAAATTGGAGTTAATAATACTTATCTCATAGAATTGGTGTGGATAAGTCATGAATATTAACATCCAGAAGTGTCTGGACAACAGTAGGGGTGAGTCCAAACCTCTTCTCCTTTCTTTCCTCCTGGAATTTGCAAGAAGTTTTAAATCCAGTTTCAGACTCCAAAACTGTACATTCTGCAAATGGCTCCTTGGCCCTGAAAAAGAGTTAATTGTTTAGTTTAGATTCTTAAACATGTGCTCGCTAGATTAGAGCAATTCCAGAAATCCACTCCCAGATGATTAAAATAGGGTGGGGGAAACGGTGAGGCTGATTTGGCTGTGGCTTTGGGCCACCATGGTAATTTGACTAGGTTAACACAGGCTGCAGCACACAGAGATCTGGCCCCGTGACAGCCTATAAAAGCTGGTCGATGTGGAAGTTCTGGATGGTGAGCTCCTTGGCAAAATCCTCCCTGACTTGCTGCCAAAGAGAAAAACCAGGAGGCTCTCCTTGCAAGCTGCTCGATCTTCCTGAGGAGCCTCAGAGACCCTGTTGCTGACCATCCAATGTTTTCTCTGTTGTTCCTGTGAAATAGGAGGCAGACTCCTCTGTGACACCAGAAGCCAGACCAAACAGGCTAGAAGCAAAGAATTCAGATTCTGTGAATGGTCTCAGCCTTCTCTCTGCACTTTTCCTTCCCCAGGAATGCCCTGTGGTATCCTGCTGCCCGAACTCAAACAAAAAGCCCTTTCCTTTGCATTTTCCATCTTTTTACGCTTCTTATAGCAGTTGGCAAATAATCGTATTGCAATCCTTCTCCCATGAGCTGGTAAGACAGAGACAGCTTTACTGTCTCTTCCCAAGCTCTTCTTCCCCATCTCTTCCCCTAGCACCCAGCAGAATGCCTGGCACATTCATCCACTCGTTTATTCAATAAATATTTACGAAACACCTGCTATTTGCCAGGC
>VSMD01073516.1:0-86138 GCA_008750895.1 Mirza zaza
TAGTGATTCAAGAAAAAAATATACATGTACACACAACCATATTCATATATATGCACATCTATGTAAATCAAATGTGGCAGAATGTCACTAATTGTTGAATATCTACAATGCGTATACAGAGATCATCGTTCCTTTTTTTTCACCTACACTCTAAGTTTAAAATTTTTCAAAGTAAAATGAAAAAAAAAAAAAAAACACAAGAAGCATCTATCTTTATGGCAAAAGCCTGGCTTCCACATAATTTCTGGATCTTCCTTTAGCAAAGATTCGGGGATGTTCCTCCATTGAGTATTCTATATTTTTCATGCACTTAAACATATCCCCCAATACTAGATCCTCCCCATCAATGTTCAAATATGAAGAAATAGAGGACACATAGACTGGGGCATAGTATTACAGGAAATTTGGAGAGCTTGTCCAAAGTGTTGGAGATATGTATACATTATATATATATATATATATATATATATATATATAATATTTATTTTTATTTTAGCCTATTACAGGGGTACAAATGGTTAGGTTACATATATTGCCTTTGCCCCACCCATGTCAGAGCTTCAAGTATGTCCATCCCCCAGACTGTGCACGCTGCACCCATTGTGTGTGTATATACCCATCCCCTCCTCTCCCTCCCACCTGCCCAACACCTGATGAAGGTTACTCCTATATGTCCACTTAGGTGTTGATTAGTTAATACCAATTTGATGGTGAGTACATGTGGTGCTTGCTTTTCTATTCTTGTGATACTTCACTTCACAATGGGCTCCAGCTCTTTATACTAGTTTTTCTAATCCTCTTCAGAGCCACATTTCTTATGGCAGTGGTGGCTTACAATACCCATTTTCTCTTCAGTACTTTTGGTTTTTTCCAATGCCACAGAACTTTTCCTGCTAAGGTCATTAATGATCTGCAATTGGCAAATCCAGTGGCATCTATTTTATTTGCTTCTATAGCTACATTCAATGGAGTAGATGAGTTGAAGTCTTTTTCTACTCTTGGTCTCTGTGATATCACTCTTTGCTGCGTTTTCAGTCCTCTCAGATCACTACTTTTTGGTTTCTTTCTCAATGTTCTTCTGATTTACTACCCTTCCTAAGGGTAGGTTCATCCATGCCCAAAGCTTGAAATGTAATCTAGGAATTAGCAACATTCACTCTTATACCCCTAATGAGATCCCCTCCCGAAGTCCAGAACCATGTATATAACTTCCTGCTTGGTATAGCTTTGAGCACATCTCACAACCATCTTCATGAGAAGAAGATTCGATATCCAAATCTGCCCCTCCTCTAGTAATTCCTTTCCTTGAATGTGGTACCTTTACTCATCCAGCTGCTGGTAATTCACATTGGGGCATCCACCTTGACATGTCTTGTCTACCACAAGGGCCAATTAATTTAAAGCCTAAAATTTATCCATCACCCCTGCCAACTTTTTCCACCAGTCACCATCACTTCTCACATATTCTACTGCAAATTTCCTTCCTTCTCTCCATGCATTTATTCTTTCCTTCCTCCAATCCACTTTCCACACAAAATCCAGAGCAATTTTATTTCAACATGCATGATCCTATTACTTCCTCGCTTAGGATTCTTTGGTGTCTGGCCATTGACTTTAAGATAAAATCTAAAGTTCTTCGCAAATACTACAAGATCCGGCGTGATGTGGGACCTGCTTAGCAAACCTCCAGGCTTGTTTGTTGTGCTCCAGCCACTGAAATTTCTGTTGAGTTCCTGAAATATGAGAATGCTCTTCTCCCACCTAATGGTCATAACAGGCTGCTCCCTCTTCCTAAAACATTGTTCTCCCCACACTTCACTGCTTAACTTCTAATCATGCTTCAAATGTCATCTTACACATTACATCCTCAGAGAAGACTACCTTGATCTCTCATTATAAATGAAACTTCTCTAGTAATATTATCCAAGTCTATTTTTTTTCAAAGCATCTAGCTTGTCTTTGTAATTCCATATTTATCTATGTGGTTATTTCTTTAATGTCTGGCTTTTTTACATATCTATGTCTTTCTAGGTCTTAGACAATATCTGTTTGTTTACCATGAACTTTCCAGTGCCCAGGTAGAGGAGGTGCCAGGGCCATCTCACACCATTGTGCAGGTTGTTCAGTGCACGAGGGTATCTCATCAAGGGGTGAATGATGGTTTAATTCTAGCATGTGCACTGCTAGCCAAACACCACTCGCTGGTGCAGGACTGTGACCTCCTGGAGCTGCACATTAATCTAACTTCCACAAAGGTACCATGTGGACTGACTGAAGCTGGCCCTGGCAGGTACTATAAATGGTGGCTGAAATAAAGAATAAACTTTTATGGCAACTTCCAAAAATAACTGCATTCTAACACAAAACAGTTTATGAGAACTCTTTTTTTTGTGTGTGTGTGTGACAACTACTCTAATAATTGAAGATGAGCAAATAATTTGAGTTGATTTCACATGTACATTCCTGAAAGTTTTCCTTCTTAATTGCAGGAGTGTTAATAACAGGACACCAAGTGAAACCCTTTGACTTAGAGACAATGCTGTTTCACAGTCTTTGCACGAAAACAACTTCCACTGGGATAAAAAAGCTCATAAATTAGTTATTTGCCCATTTGACATATTAGCCCATCTACTTGGCACAAATTGGGATTCATAAATTTTCCTAAATAAGTAGACCCTGTTTAACTTTGCCACTTGGTCTGGACAGCTGTCTCATAAAATTCTGTTCGTGAGCATGAGGATAAGAGAAAGTCTCTGTTGGATCAGTGAGTGCAAGATAAAAATACAACTCATAACATATTCCTCACTGCCAGATTGGCAGCTCTATCATATTTTAATAAAAACACAGTAATATTTCACCACTTAATATACTACATAAAATGTAGTATATTATATGCTGTATATTTATATACAGCATAAAACTACTGTTTGGGATGGAAAAGTCAGGAAAATGTTTGTTAGCTGCTTTTTTTTAAAACGTGAATAGTCTTAGTAACGGGGGTGGGGGAAATATGTACTGCGGGAAAGCAATTCAGCACAAAGAGAAGGTGATGACATTAGCTTAATATATATTTTAAATTTGTGATTTTATTATGGTTTAGAATTTTCTTGAAAGAAAAAAAAAATGTTTCGTAACCCCAAAGCATGCCTAATCAGGTGGTCCAGGGGTGGTAAGGGGCCTCGATCTTTATTTTGATGATCATAAATTTATGGGAAGCACAGCCACATAGAGATATCAAAATATTTGATAGTTATATGTCTTAGCGACAGATTTTTAATTGCCTGGGAAGGTGAACCCGGAGAGGTCCATCTGCTGGTGCTGATTACTTTCTCAGTAGAACCACGCACCTGAGGTGAATCAAATCTGGCCAGCAGCAGATTGAGGTCAATTTTAAATGAACTTCAGTTTTTCCTGGATGAACCTGAGGTTGCCACAAATGGCCAAGATCATCCCTCCATCTGTTTCTGGTGAAAGTTTGCTGTTCACTGTGGTGGGGACGCAACATGAGTCATTTACTAGCAAAACATCACGCTGCAAAGGCCACAATATGCTCGATTAATTTAATGTACTCGAGGAGAGGAGCTAGCAAACATCGCTTTCTGTTAGGCAGCATGTTGGTGCAACAGTCTCATCATAGCAAACATTTAAAATCTTAGGAAATTCCTTTTGCAGGGAAAAAAATTATATAGGGCTGAGCTAGATTTAGAAAACTGTTAGAAGACAATTTTTTTTAAAGATGAAATGTAGGCTTTTTGTACAAAAACGAACATATTTTACAAATAATGTTCATAGCAATAAAAAATATTTTGAACACAAAGCATTTTTGTGATAATGGCACTGAGTGGCTTTGAGGATGGACACACTATCTCCAGTTTGATACAAGAAAACGAATATCTTGAGGTGAATTGACTTTTCTAATCTTGTATTTATGAATGGATTAATAGACTTTAAAATGCTACTTTTAGGCACACCATGACATTTACTAACAAATATGTAATCATTCGTGTAGGCTGCCTCCCAAACTGAGAATCAGGAAAGTGAGTAGATTCAGGAAATCAAAAGGAAATTAAATAGCACAGATATATTACACGTGTATATATAAATATATATATAGTAGGGATCATAGTTCAAATGTACTCCATTCCAAAATGTCACCAATGGAAACATATTTCCAGGCACTGCTGAATCTTAGGTAGCCTGCAGCCCATCTTCTTCTGAGGCTCAGTGTAGATTTCTATCTTGCTGCAGGTATATTACCTACAGATCAGCAGGGAGGGTACCTCTTTCTGCTCTTGCAAATTGAAATTTAGCTGTGATAATTTTTAGTTGATGATATATGCAAGGTCGAGAAGAAATAGAAGACACCTAGGCTGGGCAGTAGAATTATAGGGACCTTTAGAGCTTGCGAATCCCAGATCAAGATCTTTAACAGTGCCTAGCAAAGCATCTATACCCTTTTCTCTAACCAGGGTCCTTCCCAGTTCAGATCAAATGGTGTTTCCTCCCGTAAGACTTCAATGACTGGCTAAGGCAATGGGACTCTTTGTCTCTTTCTTTCTTTAAAGTGTCTTTTCTTTTTCCTTGCGTTTCAGTCATGACATGAAAGGGGCATGTCTCCCCAACTTGATTGTATTTTCCCAGAAGATACAGGTGATTGCATGCATCTCATTCCCACATTGTTGCACAGTTAATAACCAACCGAATGGAGTTACATAGAGAAAACAGGAAGTATAATTTCTAATATATACAATTAAAGTCCACTTAAATCCCTCTATGCCTATGAGGAAATGATATTTAAATTCTCTGCAAGTTTCTGTAGAAAAATTTTTAGTGCAAAATTGAATCAGAATCAAACAGAAAATGTTTAAATCCATAAAATTTTAAAATGACAGTTTCCTGCCCAGATATTTCAAAGGTAAAACAATTTTTTGAAGTCTATAAATATTAGCTTTCTGAACATATGTGCTCACTTCTCTATTTGGGGCTTGCTACCTCATTTTGAAAGCTTATTAGGTAAGAACAGAAGGAGAATGGAAAGGAAAAGAGGTTAAAAAATTGAGATGTGTGGTCAGGATTCTACTTACATTTTATAGTAGAAAATTCAGGAAATAAGTTAATAATAAAATATCTCAATAATCTAAACTCTCTGATTTAATGAATCCTATTAATTTACTGGTTTGACAGAATTTCATAATAAATAAAATGATTAGTGAATACTGTTTGAAGATTAAAAATATGCTTAAATCTTCATTCCATAAGTAGTAACTAAATATTGGCCAACGTTTAATAATGCTAATCTTTTGCATTTTTAAGTTAGTGACATTAAAATCCGATAGAACATATGTTGTAGACATAAATGATTATGTATTATCTTAGTCTGTTCGTGCTGCTACAACAAAATGTCATCGCCTAGATGGCTTAAAAACCAGAGAAATTTATTTCTTCTAGTTCTGGAGGCTGAGAAACCCAAGGTCAAGGCCCTGGCAGGCTCCATGTCTGATAAGGGCCTGTTTCCTGGTTCGTAGATGGAAATGTCTCACTTGGTGAAAAGGGTGAACGAGCTCCCCTGGGCCTGTTGTATAAAGGCACAAATCTCTGCATGACCTGATCGCTCCCCACATCCTGATATCACCCCCAGGGTTATGGTTTCAACGCAGCAATGTTAGCAGCACACGAACTCAGAACCATATCAAACATTGCCTGACTTACACATATCAATAGTTTTAAAAGCTTTCTTTTCCCTCAAAATGTTCCAGTTTTGGACTAGACCCTTCAGGATATATGACACTTCACGTCATAGGTGCCCAGTGCGTGACACTTGCAGAGCCCTGTCCTCACGGTTTGTGTCAGGAAGTGTGCTCACCAGTTCCCCCTACCGAGTGTCTGAGAGAAAGCACCTTCATGTCATGCGCCATGACTTCAAGACAAAGAGTAAGAAAAGTTTCTTTTGGAGAAACAGAACATCCCACAAATGAGCCAGTTATTATTCAAAAGCTAGTATTAAATTGCAGTCGGTGTTGACTTTACTTACAGGGCTTCATTTGAGCTATGGAAAATAAATAAATCTCTTAATCTCAGTGATGTCTCATGTCCAAGGAGCATGATTTTTATTTAACGCAGAAGCAGCAGTGAGTAGTAATTTCCTTATGGTAATAAAGTACTCTGTGTGTGGTTTTTTTTTTTTTTTTGAGTTGTTTTTTTCCTTTCATATTCAAAGTAATTGCTTGGTGCCAGATAATAAGGAAATAATCTCATAACATGAGGTGCAATCTTCCTGAGAATCTTCACTTAAATGCTAGTTGGCGGCCTCTGTCCTCTCTTTCTGGCAAAGCCTCCGGGAAAGGTCAAGAAGCCTGGTGGTGGGCACTGAGCTTTGCTGGGCCTGCAAACAACTCCTGGTGCTACGTTGAGTTCCCAGGTCATGCCGGATTCTCAGAAGCTTTTTGTCAGCATTTGCTACATCCGAATTCAGTCGCTGCAAATGTGTGGCCATATGTTTTTTATTGTACAAGATTGTTCAATCCGCAAATGTATCCACCTCCATTGACTATGAGAACAATGTCTAGCAGACAATCAACAGGACCACGAAAACCCCAGCACAGTCATTTATGTGAAATTCATAGTAAATACATCACTATGAATTAAATTTTAGTAATGTTTTCTGTTTTTTTAATCCAAAATGATTTTAAATGTATGTAGCAGTTTAGTTATGGTGGGAGAACACTAACTCCATTGTTTTGGTTACCAAATTAAAACAACAACAACAAAAAAACCCAGAAGTTGCAAATATTTCCTAAAGGATATTTTGAAAACATAAAGACACCCATATGCCAATTCAAATTAATGTTAGGCCCTTGGTTTAGTAATAGCATTGACATTAATTGTTAGTTTTTGACTACAATTTTGATTCATTTCCAATCATTTTCTTTGAGCAAAAGATGCAATATTATTGTCGATGTAAAGGTTTGTGAAAGGCCTTCTTAAAAGTGGTGAAGTGAAATAGTAGAGTCTTTTACATTACTAGGTTTCTTGCCTTTTTTGAAAAATCTCTGCAAATGAAGTTGTGGAAAGTTCTTTAAAGTTGTGGAACAGGGGTGAGGAACTTTTTCATGTTGGAAGTCCACGTTAATTTAGCTGTAATCAAATAAGGCCTCATTCAAGACATTTCAATCAGGTACACACCCCTCCCCATGAAGCGTGCTCTAGACCTTGCTACCCAAATGGAGGAGGAAGACCTTGCTACCCAAATGGAGGAGGAAGACCTTGCTACCCAAATGGAGGAGGAAGACCTTGCTACCCAAATGGAGGAGGAAGACCTTGCTACCCAAATGGAGGAGGAAGACCTTACTACCCAAATGGAGGAGGAAGACCTTGCTACCCAAATGGAGGAGGAAGACCTTGCTACCCAAATGGAGGAGGAATCGGCACCAGCAGCCTCAGCATCAGCCCAGACCTGTTGAATCAGAATCCGCCTTTTAACAAGATCTCCAGGTGACTCCCCGGCACTTTGAAGTTTGACAAACATTGCCCCAGAAGTACCAAGACATACTCCCAGAATTTTTAAAAATTCTCTTTCAAAGACTCTAATTGCTTTGAGTCTCAATCTGCTTCACTTTTCCTTTCTTCTGAAACTGTTCGCAAATGCTTAAAACCCTGCTCATGACATCGATAGCTAATCCTGAAGGACCTATACCACGATGAAAGTCTTTATGTATAAATCTATGCATGAATTTTTTTTTTTATCTTTGATCATTAGGAGATATATTTTTATGGTTCTTGCCATGTATTGTACATCTGCTTTCTAAAAATGGTTTGACAAATTACAGTTCATCGGGATGTGAGCATTCCCCTTATCTTGCCATCGTGGATGATTATCTTTTTTAATACTTAAAAAAGATAAAAAAAAAAGATAATTATCTCATGGTTTTAATTTACTGTGCTGGTGAGTTTGAACTATTTTTTAAAGTCTTAATGTTTGAGATTATGTGTATCAAATAGCTGACTATTTTAAGTTTACACACATGAGGACACACTTACTGGGTTTACGTGGGTGGTGAGCCCAACAAAGGTGTGGGGGTGAGGGCTACAGGACTGCCCTGTGACAATTCAGTAGGGATGAAAGATTCTGGCATAATAAATTCGCTAGCCACAGAGCCAGGGTCTGAGAGCCCAACATGATAAATAGTTCTGGCATAATCCGTGGAGATTACTTGTTTTGTCCCGCCCTGGTCACTCTGGCAGGATGGGTGTGTTGAGAAAAAGAAGACTTGTGTGTGTTCTAAGTCCCAGTGATGTGACATCTAGTGGCCCAAGGGAAAAGTAGGGACAGTGGTGTTCTGTCATATTAGTGAGGTGAGCACTGAATTCTTGGAGCAGCAGGAGTGTTTGCTGGTGAGCTGTGGCAAGCAGCGCCCTGCCGGATGTTGTGATTCCTTGAGCAGTTTGAAGAGGGAGACCTCAGATTCTAGGATGAAACCCTGGCGGAAGGACCAAGGGGGTTAGCAGTGGTGTTGGAAGCCTACCTGAGGGACTTGGGTGAAAGCCAGGGCTTGGAAGTGGCAGTAGCTTTGAGAACACACAACACAGAAGCCCAGAGGTAAGTGATAAGCATGCAAAGTAGCATCTATGAGCAAGCGTACTGCGGTGGTCTGTGAATGCAGTGGCATACCTCAGAAAGAGCCTTCAAAAAACACAGGAGAGAAGGAATCTCAAGAGAGAGAAAAGATGCGTCCCATTGATAATGGCTAGGAAATTTTGGACGACTGGAAGCGATGCATACCTGGTGTAACACTCCCGTTATTCTGATTTTCAACTACTCACAGTCTGGAAACTCCAGTGAATTGGTTGGTTAGTGGACATACATTGGAAAATAATATTTAAGGAGAAAATAAGTGATCTATGCAGGTGATGTTGGAAAGAATGGATATGATATGAATGTGTTTGTATGTACGGGTGAAGAGTACACTAGACACATGGACTTAGAGACAATGACTATTGATGGACAAGGCTTGGCTATAGAGGTACCGCCGTGTAAATCAGCAATCACATTATGGCCACATAAACAGAAAATCTGTTCTAACAACTTCTAGCAGAGATGTTTTCATGTCCTTCTAGATAATGATTCTAAAGTCATCCTGAGAAACTGAAAAGAAGAATCAGTAATATACCTTAATAGAATGGCAGACTTAAGTCAGAGTAGTCATCATGCTCATATTTCTATGAGATGAACGTTGGGTGAAATGCAAAAGGCTGTTTTGCTGGCAGTTAAGGCATTCAAATGATGACAACCTATAGTTTTAGACATTCAGGATTAGTGAGAAGGACAAGGCCATGGCGTTTAAGGCAGATGAGATATAATATATATGGGACATACCAAGTAATAATGCTTGTAAAATTCTTAAGAACCAAGATTTTGCTATGAGGATCATATGCCCTGTGTTCTCATTTATTCAGCACCATTTTCAGATTGCCGAATAACTTTTCTTAGTAAATTGAAGCTGCTGAGTTGTGGTTAACATTAAGTTTTTGTTTTCTATTAACTTTCTAATCTGATTTCTAAGTCATAGTATAAGATCCTCTGTGTAATATCATTTGTCAAATTGAGTACTGCCCTAAAACAGATGCAGCAAAAAGACAAAGACACAATAGATATCCAAAGTGTAATAGCAGAACTGCCTATAAACACAAACTGGTCGTGATTACTTTCCTACGTGCTAGTAAATTTTCAAAGTTTCTCAATAAACTGATGAAATATGTTTTGAGAAATATTCAGAATTGTATTTAATCATGATAATAAAATTAGTAACTTTCAAAAACAATGTAAAGTATCAGCTTGATTTATACTGTGATGCAGTAATACTGTTTTTGATAATGCAGTTTGTGATGCTTTGAGCCATATTGCATTATAATTTAAAAAGTAAGTTATATTTTTAGTTACTAATGCGTTCAACATGAAAAAGTATTCATACACATATGATGTACAAATATATTTTTGATTTTTTTAACTAGTGAAGATCAAAATTTGACCTTTAGCCAGTAGATGGAGAAGTTGATTCACAGTGCTATTAAAAATCTCTTTGTAAGTTTTGGAAGCGTGGAGTAAAATCACTGCTGATTCAGGTATTTGAGGATTGTTTTCATGGTGATTTTCTGGCTGCTCTGCAAAAACAGCTCTTACAGCTACTCTCAGCATCACCCAAGGGATCAGCATTGTTTCTTAGAGATCTGCCCTGTGCAAACCTTATGTGCCTTGTTGATAGGCACAATTTTTTACTGTCTGTTCTATTTGCAAACAAGCTGGGAATGTTTCTTTTCTTCATAAATTATGTTTAAAGTTTGTGTAGTGCAACATTTTTAGGAACCACAAAATGCTTATGACTAAAGGCACTGAGTGATAGAACTGACATCTCTCAGGGCAAGATGAAATTAAAAGTTTCTAGTGGGTTAGACTGGCTTTCTAAAAAAACAAAAAGCAACACACGTTATGTACTTCATACATGCTTTTGGAATTTACGTGCACCTAAACCCACCAGGGATGAACGCATAAATGCAGAAGTCAATTGAACAAATTGCCTTGAGCAAATTCCACGGCCAAACCCATGATCATTTGTTTAGCACATTGACAGTTATTCTATATCTTAAGAGGCGCTAAGAATCCTGAATATTTTGCAAAACTGGTATTGTTCCTTCATCCTGGCGTTTTGCTTGTAGACATGTCCATGTTCAGAAATCTAAATCCAGAGCAATTTATTTATTATAATTTATTTCATTATGAAATAAATGAAAATGTAGGAAAACTACATGGGGTTGTACCTAAGCTTTACACTCACAAAGGCAGGCTAATATTGTAATGAAGTTGCCAATAACAAGTAAATGTTCAGATAATGATCAAAACCAGAAATACAGGACATGGAAGTTATAATGAAATTTCTTTTCTAGAAAACAAGCTACAATATGAGAATACATCTCATTTAATAGGGATGTCAAAATAGCTATTATCTGTTACTTTGGACAGTTCATTTCAACAATGCCAATTGTCTAAATATACATGTTTAATTTTGCTGTATTTAAATGTTTTCATAAAACTCTATATAAGCAAAACTGGAGATTATTTTTGTGGAAATGGGTTGTAGCTAATATATGCGTATTTATTAAAATATAGTTTCCCCTTTAGTACAGCTTGGTTGAATCTCAAGTTATCAAAATATGTTATTTATATTATTCAATTAAACAATTATTTATTGAGCACTTATGATTTTCTGGTAGTGAATAAAAAAGCCACTAGATCCTACCCTCATGGAACTTACATTCTAGCAAAACAGATAGATGATAGACACAAAATAAATAGATCATTACAGATTTTAGTAGGTAATTTAATAAAGTGATAATGTAGAAGTGGAAAACAATTTCAAGGTACCATTAAAATTTAAAGAGCAGCTTCTGAACAATATATTAATCATGCTTCCATTTGAGAAATAATTATGTACAAAACTATTAGATGTATACAGCTCATATGCAAATTCACAGACAGGTATGGCCTTTTGTACAAATACAAAATGGATATAAATGCAACAAAAGTGAATGTGGTAATCTCTGACATAAAGTTTACTAGTGCTTTTTTTTGTTCTTGCTCTTTTCTGTTTCTTCCTTTTTTCTTTTCTTTTGCTTTCCTATAGTTCAAACTTGTGAAACGGACACATCTTTAAGGTTTTATGTGGAAGGAGTCATAATTTTATTTTCATAAAGAAAGCAAAAGCATTGACCGGCTTGGAGCAGATAAAAGGACACTATTGAAGGGTGGTAAAATATGCCACCTTGGAATAAGGATTAGTTTGAGCTAAAAATACTTGAAAAATAGAAGATGCAAGAAGGACACTCTATTCTTCCCTTTTCTTCCTGAAAACAGGAGATAAAAACTCCCATGTTGAAAGATGCCCTCCCTGTACCAGGAGAAAAGAAACATTCTTCGACCTGGAGTCATAGCCAAGAGAATTCTATACAAACAGACGTTGTTAAAAATAATTCTCATCTGCCTGTAGCCTCCCCATACAATTTAGTTACTTTTCCACAATTGCCTCTCTTTGTTCAACCTCATATAAAAACATTTAGGTTTTGCTTCTTCTTTGGGTTTTTATGTCATCACGAGGGCTCCAGTGTTACATAAAACATATTAATTGTGTATGCTTTTCTGCGGTTAACCTACCTTATGTCAATTTAATTTTCAGGCCCACTTGAGACCCTAGAAAGGAGAGAGATAGATATGTTTATATGTGGATGTCTGAACTGGATATGTGCTCACTCATTTCACAAAAAGCAGTTGTCTCTGAAAATGTAGGAGAATAGGGCAACAAGAGGAAAAGAAAAATCTCTATTAATATTCAGTGCCTTTGATATTAATACCTATCAAAATCCACTATGCCAGATGAACCATTTATTATCTTCAAATAATTATTATCCAAACAGTAAAAAAAATATATGAACTCATCGTAACCTCCTTTGTTATGTTCTCTAATACATTAGACTTCTAGAAATGCAGGCAGAGTAGGGGTTTTCAAAAGTATGACTCATTTGTATGAGTAATGCGAGACATGTTTGGAAAATCATGTCCCTGAAAATAGTTCACCAGACATGTTATCTTCAAGGGAGTTTTAATTCTGGTATAGTTTAGCATCAACTGTGTAATTCAGATTCCAATTGAACATAAAAGGAGTTGAAATTTATGTTCAATGGGCCAGTGACCACAGATGCAGCACAGAGCTATGCTAGAAAAGCTGATGAAACATTTGACGTTTTATAATTAGACTGTGGTTGTAACATGCTGATTGCAATCAAGTGCAATATGGTGGAGGAAACAGTGACTTTTATGTTTATTTAATCCCTTATCATATACTATGACAGACATGCAGACCTTTGCAAGTTCAGAAAGTCTGAATGTTTAAGGATTGCACAAAACTTCAAACGATAACAGCAAGAAATGTATTCAATGACGTTATGTGCTTACATTTTTCCTAGTCATGTAACGGATTCTGCATTTTGTATCTACATGTTTTATTAAAATTGTCATGCTCTTTTATAAGGAATATAGAAGAATTATTTCTTATCACAATATTCCTTTATAATTTAGCATATGAACAGAACAAATAATGGTATACCAGGGATGTAGGGAAATATCTGTCTTGCTAGTATTTCTGAAGAATAAATTTAGGGACTGCGTCACTAGAAATCATAAGATAAAATGATTTTTTTTCCATTTACTGTGATACAGAAAAATCAATTATTCTTTATTTTTCACAGCTTTGCTTTGCTTTCTCTGTCCTCATTTCAGGTGTGATTGTGTGTTTGTGTCATTAGTCCTATCGGTTATAGTTTATTCTCAACTATCAGACAGATGTGTTAAATAACAAGTTATTACTTCCTTGCAAAGAACTTCCTGTCCCAAAATCTCTCTTCACAAATTCTGGCATCAGTTGGCTTTGTTAATGTCATCTTTTTTCATTTTTTACTTTTTTCCTTCAATTTCAACAGACATCTGATTAGCTCCAGGGCTTCAGTTCCGCCATCCTCTTTTGTTGTCCTTTTTTAATGACAATTTTTTTATAGCTAAGCATTTTTTTTAATTGACAATGAGTTTAAATTATTAAAATTAAGATTATTCTTATTCAGTTCAACAGATAGTTGCTTATTTCTACTTCTATTTACTTGACTTTAATCATATATACCGTGTTTCCTCGAAAATAAGACAGGGTCTTATATTTATTTTTCCTCAAGAAGACACCCTAGGGCTTCTTTTCAGGGGATGTGTTATTTTTTTAAGTACAGTACATAAATCTACATGTATTCAAATATAGTTAAGTTGTCTTCTTCTGGAACATCATCATAACTCTCCAAATCTGAATTCCATCCTGAATTTCTTGCGACTCTATTTCCTTTAGAACCATTGGCCCCAATCTCTCATGTCCAGCCATAGAGCTCTCATGGGGAAGATGAGGACTGCTCATCTCCTTTCCCGCTCTGCGACCAAATGCATGAGTTGTGCAGATGTGCTGCGTAGCCACGCCCATCACTAGGGCTTATTTTCGGAGTAGGGCTTCTATTGTGCAAATGCTTAGAGATCCTGCTAGGGCTTATTTTATGGGTAGGTCTTATTTTCGGGGAAACACAGTAAGATGCTTAAAATAATTAAGTTTAATTAAAATATGAATCAAGCTAAGCTTTTCTCTGGCTTTGTACTGGTACCATCTGAGAAGTGAGGGACAGGGCACTTAGAATGAACATCTCATTGTATCGTAAATGTTATTTGTGTATTTTGATTGCCTTCCTCAACAGATTGTGAGATTCTTGAAAGAAACAGGTTGTGTATAATTTATTTCTGTTTCCCAGCAACTAATAGAGTGTTTGCTTCAAATTGATCGAAAACTCCAAGAACCAGGATGTGTGTCTTTGCTGACACTCACATACCTCCCACCCAGACACGGGGAAGCTTTTCTGCCCTGTTGCCGCCCATACCCTGGCTCAGCTGTAAGGCATCGAAGCAACGTTCTCAAACATCATTTTTCTTTGGTTCCCTAAAGCTAATTTAATTTACATAAGGGGCAAAGATTAATCAAATTAAAGTTATGAATAGGTCTGTAATAAATGATACATAATTAATATAGAAGCCAGAAGCACTCACTGCACCTTTATCCTTTCATAACATTAAAAGGATGTGACTAGATTTCCTTTATGCTTTTGATAGTGACATAGAATATTTATAAGTTACTTTTCACTGTTAGCCTTTTTCTTCTTCTTTTCATCCTGAGTGTCAATGATCCTCGACAGAAAACAAACAAACTAAATTTCTCTTGTCAAATAAACTTCTGTCAATTCAGGTTTTAACCTCTTACTGTCTGTGCTCTTGATTCAATCTCTTGCTTTTATCCATTAAATATTCGACCCAGGGAATACAGGTAACATTTGAGGGCAGACTCTTCTTGACACAGAACTAAAGAGTTAGTGAGACTAGCACAGCAGCTGGGAGCATAACTCTGGAGGCAGCTTTCTTTAATTTGAATTTTATACCTGCTACTTAACTAGTTGTGACCTTGAGAAAATTGTTTAACCTCTCTTAGGTCCATTGCTCCTACATGGAAATGGAGAACATAGTGATACGTATGTCATAGGGTTATATGAGCATTGAATGAGTTGATGTTTATAAAGTCTTTAGAGCAATGACGGTCACAAAGTAAATGCTACATAAATGTTTCTTAAGTAAAAATAATGAGACATTTGTAAACTGGTAGAGTTTCTCATATTATACGTGAGAATAATTTTATAATATACTAAATGTCTAGGTGTCTCAAAAAATACCATACATCTGTTTTCCAGAGTACTATATTTTATAAACTCATTTTTTTTTTCTGAATGTAGACTACAGGTAAAACTTGACCTTGTTCGTGACATCTTTTCCTGAAACATGTAGCTGCTGAAAGACTAAGCAATTTTAAGTATGGAAGTATTCAGGGATAAAAAATGTAACGGGTTTTCTGAGATTGCTATTATTGTGATTTAAATTGGTGTAAGACTTACTCAGATTATGAGTTCAGAAATCTATGCTAAACAGAGAAATCTATGCTAACTACATACAATAGAACAATCACCCTATTCTGAGAGTTTATGAGTAGAAAGTATAATAAAAAAAGACTGCTTAAGCAATGTTAATAAGCACTTGTTGAACACCTAATATGTGCATAGTACAACATGCACATTTTAAGAAAACTCAATAGAAAGAAGAATATCAACAAAGCAAAGAAATGCAATGTTTCTGTGTAATCAGAATGACAACAAAATAACTTTTAAAAAGTTGAGTCTTGGAAATGATTTTTATGGCTGGGCGCGGTGGCTCACGCCTGTAATCCTAGCATTCTGGGAGGCCGAGGTGGGTGGATTGCCAGAGGTCAAGAGTTCGAAACCAGCCTGAGCAAGAGCGAGACCCTGTCTCTACTATAAATAGAAAGAAATTAATTGGCCAACTAATATATATAGAAAAAATTAGCCGGGCATGGTGGCGCATGCCTGTAGTCCCAGCTACTTGGGAGGCTGAGGCAGGAGGATTGCTTGAGCCCAGGAGTTTGAGGTTGCTGTGAGCTAGGCTGACGCCACGGCACTCACTCTAGCCTGGGCAGCAAAGTAAGACTCTGTCTCAAAAAAAAAATGATTTTTATTCCTTCTGTTCCTTTGAATTCACTGTTGATGCTATTGGCTATTCATCTACCTCTTCTTTCATATACAGGATAAAATTATTTTTTCAAATATGTGATAGGGGAAATATTATGGTTCTAAGAAGTTCATACAATTACTTTAGTAGAGGATGAAATAATTTATAAAATAGTCTTATTATAAAAAATTGGAGATAACTTAGAAATTAGGTATATTACAACACAAGGTAACTAAGAACAAAGATAGTTTAAAATACAGGAAATCGATCTAAGTTAACTAATGCAATTCAACAAAATTTGACTTTGAAATAGCTGGCAAAAAGGAAATGGAAAATGAAGAAAAGCGTTAGACTAATGAACCTTGATAAAATGAAATACAAACTGACAGGAATGCAAAAAGAAATGATATAATAACATGTAACACCTAAAATATCAAGTCTGATAAAAGCATTCAGAGACTGATTTGAATATTCCTGTGGGTCTATGTGATTCATAATAATCTGTATAGTCTCTTCTTTGGTTTCATTTCACAAATGAAGTATAAGGAGAACTGAACTGAAAAAAAATTTACCATTTTTTTCAACCACTCATAATTCAGTTCATTTGGGAGGCTTCAGAATGGTTTTGTGCTGCTCAACCAGATATTCTCGAATGATTTTAGAACGTATTTCATCAACATAAAATTGCGAAATATGTAATCATCTTTATCAGGATTCTGCAGCAGCTCATATGCTCATGGCAACACCCCCAAATCACAGCAGGTTGGATTTTTCCCAGTTGCCAAGGCTTTCAGTAATCACTACTCCGTACAAAATGCAGCTGGCTTTCTATTTGGTAGCCTAAAGAAAAACAATTCAAGCCTTTGTAAAGTCATTGGGTTTCCTGTTCCATGGCACAGTGATTTCAAAGACCAGATTCTTTCATAACTTGCACCTGCCTCTGTGCACTTACAGTGGCATAAAGTTATAATCCATCCAAATGAGTAGATTCTCATTAAACCAGAGAGAATTGCAGAGGAGGATCTCCAATAGCTGATGATACATCTAATCCTTTGTGGTTTGTTACCTATCCTTCATCTGTCTGCCTATAGTTTTATTTTCTTTTTCAAATTTTGTTGGTAAATTTTTATAACACAGCCACAATCTGCCTTTCATTCTGTGGATCCTCTTCCCTCAGGTCCACTGAATTTTGTTCTTCTGATTTCTACCCTAAAAACCTGCAAAGGAACTTTCAGTCAATCTCTCCAAAAACTCAGAAGAGGAAGAAACTACTATCCCATTTGAATCTCAGATACCATTGTGAGATTAAATTGATATGCTCTGTTGTTGATGATATTCCTAAATAACATTTTCTCTGCATTTATTTAGAGTATAAAGTGTGCTACATAGGTTCAAAATAGAATTAAAAATATGACAACTACTTTTCTTCTCTCAAAGTCAGTAACTTCCATTTAAAAAGTAATAAAAACTACCAACATCATTTTTTGCAGATCTAGAAAAAATAATTCTATGATTTGTGTGAAACCAAAGAAGACACTGTATAGCAAAAGCAGCCTTAAGCAAAAAGAATAAATTAGGTGGCATCAATTTACCAGACTTCAAGCTATAGTACAAGGCTATAGTAACCAAAACAGCATAGGACTGGCACAAGAACAAAGACATAGTCCAATGGAACAGAACTGAGAACTCAGATGTAAAATTATCCTCATATAACCATCCAATCTTTGACAAAGTGGACAAAAACATACACTAGGAAAAAGAATCCTTATTTAATAAATGGTGCTCGGAAAATTGTATAGCCACATGTAGAAGACTGAAACACAATCCACACCTTTCACCTCTCACAGAAATCAACTCATGATGGATAACAGACTTAAACCTATGGCATGAAACCATAAGAATTATAGAAGAAAACGTTGGGAAAACTCGTATGGACATTGGCCTAGGCAAAGGGTATAAAGAAGACCCCCAAAGCAGTCACAACATCAACAAATACATAAATGGGACCTGACCCAATTAAAAAGTTTCTGCACAGCCAAAGAAACTATCACAAAAGTAAATAGACAATGCACAGAATGGGAGAAAACATTTGCAAGCTACACATCTGATGAAGGGCTGATAACTAGAATCTATACAGATCAGGAAAATCAGCAAGAAAGAAAATCAAACAACTCCATTAAAAAGTGGGCAAAGGACATGAACAGAGACTTCAAAAGAAGAGAGACTAGTGGCCAACAAACATATGAAAAATGCTCAACATCACTAATCATCAAATCAAAACCACAATGAGATATCAACTAACTCCAGTGAGACCAGCTTTTATCGAAAAGTCCCAAAACAACAGATGTTGGCATGAATGTGGAGAGATAGGAACATTCATACACTGCTGGTGAAACAGCACACTAGTACACATATGGGAATTAACTTCATAGGGGTTCGAGCAGGTGTGGGCGTGGGGATAGGTAAATACCTAACAGATGTGATGTGCGCTGTCTGGGGGATGGGCATGCTTGCAGGGCAGAGCAAAGGCAATTTATGTAACCAAAGCATTTGTACCCCTGTAATACTCTGAAATAAAAAAAATAAAATTAAAAAAATGTAATGAAGAAAATATAAAAGCAGTCACAGATCTCTTAAAGTGATTTAAAAAAATATTCCCAATATGTATCAATAATAAAAAATAATAGGATTTAATACTGACGTATATGAATATTAATTCCCAGTTCAATTATCCTGGCTTCTAGACTTAGAATGAGAGATCTAAATGGGTCAAATGTAGAACTCTGCTAACACATTTTTAGTAAAATCCCATGACCATTAAAAAGGGGTAAGTGTGAGTTAGTCCATGAAGAAAGAAAATAAAATTTCATGGCTAACAGGAAAAGAGGGATTAAGCAGACATCATTATTCAGGGACTGATTATTTACTTTTAATTGTTTTGGAATCTTTGTTGTTTCACATATTAAAAACTGTAGTTTGACTCTTTCTTATGATTGGTATTTTTAATAAATATTTTATTGAGTGGAAATGACCAAAACTATTATGAAAATGATTTTAATCATTCTATAATTATTTACCTTGCACAATCAATGTATATGGAACAGAGTGCATAATTGTATGCAAGTATTCCATGTAATCATAATGTTTCTCCACAATCATAAATAAAGTGATATATAAAATAAACTACATTAACATTTTCTATATTTAAACAGGCTTAATACCACAAAATCTGATGTCTTGATGCTGTAGCTTTGGGGACTAAACATATTTCAATCATTTTCTGATCTTTAGATCACTCTCAAGGTTATGGAAAAAAACAAATATTAACTTATGAATTTGTGGGGTTGGAGACGATTGTTGAGATTGTATAGGCCAGACTATTTTTTTTAGTATGTGAAGAGACTAATGCCAAGGAATTTTTAAAACATTGAACAGAGTTGTGTAGCTAATAAGTGATTTATATGGTAAAGTAAAGAAAGAAAAAAGACAAATCACTTAATGTTTACTCTTTCGTCTTTTACTGGAAGGCATTTTTCAATGTGATCTACACTTGGACCAATTTTATAAAGTCCTTTATCCAGTCTACAATGTCAAATATTTTCAGATTAACAAGTCAAAGGTAATATAGAGTCTATCAACTTCAGTGATGTGAGATTTGTTTGAATTAATAAAAGTGTGAAACTAAACCATGAAATCTATCTCTCACTCACAATGTTTAATGAAATGTTATTTTATTGAAACTTCTCTGTGACTGTAGGTATAGAGGAGTCACAGTTATGCATTGAAAATTTAAATTCTCTCCTAATTAAAAATGGAAAGTAGAGTTTGCGAGGTCCTCAACCCACCTGAGATTGCTTCATTAATTTTAAAATAGAACTTGAATGTCTTTTAAATTTTTTTGAAGAAAAACAGAATTAATGACTTAAATTTATATAATTAAAACTAGCATTTCAACTTTTAAAATGCATGTGCTCTCGGTGTGGGAGGGGTTTGATGGTTGTAATCTGGATGTGTTTGTAGCTGAGAGAGTGTGCATGCCGGTGGGGGAGGTGGAGAGAGAGAGAGGGAAGAAAGAGAGGGAGGGAGAGAGAATACAAGAGGAAGCATTTCTTTTAATGCATAGAATCTATGTAAGAAAAGTTTTAATGATTTTTAAATATAAAAGCGTCACATTAAAAAGTGTATTTATTCATCAGTTTCATAGAACATTCACTCAAGAATAAAAACACTAAATTGTCTCTGTCCTTTTCATTTGTCAATTTTTTTAAACATGTAATCATTCAATTAACTCTTCATTTGCACTGACTTTGAAGTGCTCCAATTACTGCAAATGCCATGGAACTCCTAATTGTCATACACTTGGCTTCCTTACCTACAATTATAATTATTATCTAGTTTTCCCTCTTTATACACAATTTCAATACTTTTAATGCCACGCCAAAAGCCTTGAGGAGATACACAGAACTCTGTAGCTAGATGTTCATGGCTGTTCAAATCTGGCCCCAGCTTCTCATTCCAGCCTTAATGATAAAAACAAGTACTTACTGTGAAATCAATATATGCACACGTACTATCTCCTATAATCTTCTCAAGAATCCAACAAGGGAGGGAGACACTGATGATAACTCTATTTCAGATACATGAAAACTAACACTTTAAAAAGAAAGGTTCAATTCATTTTACAAGGTCACAAAATAAAATGCCAGGATTAGAAATCAGGTTCTTCAGTTGTGGAAACTGTTCTATTATTAATACTAAATTAGCTAATTGGGCAGGCCACTGGTTTATCTTGAAAAGAGAATGTTTTTATCCTAATTTTCATATGTTTTCTTACACTGCTTCTAAGTTGCCATTTCTTTTCTTCATTGATCATATAAATCCTTCATAAAGACTTTTGCCTTTTAACTTTGACTCAAACGGTACGAAAGCAATTTATGTAACCAAAACATGTGTACCCCTTAATATTCTGAAATTAAGAAAATTTAAAAAAAAGATTTTTGCCAGTTGAAGTTTGTTCTCCCTTTTCCAAACCCCTTTGTTCATGTGGCCTTCAAGCTGGGCTGTGCACATCTAAGGGATGAAAGTGACCCTCCAAGAAGCTATTTGTGTTATTTTTCCCCATTTTCTTGGTCACATGCAGAAAACTCTGAGGGCTAGAGGAGGAATATGCCACATGATAGAAGAAATTTTGTCTCGTTTAGTGTGTTGAAATGAGATGAACAGGAACAACTCTGTCCTACTATTGTCTGAGCAGAAAACAAATTTTTCTACATTACATCACTCAAATATGGGAGCTATTTGTTGTAACAGTCTGTCCTGGCTAATACAGTTGTTGAATCTAATAATTTCTGCCTCCACACTCCAAGTTACAACTTTTCTTAAATATATATTTCCACTTCAGTGTGTCCAAAATTTTATTTATGATTCCCTTCAAATTCCCTTTTCAATAACATGTTTCCTATCTTATAAGATACCATCTTCCACCCAGTTGTTTAATAGAAAGGTTGACATCATTCCACAATCCTATTTTCCTTCTCTTCTTTATGCAATAGGTCCTCAAGGCCTATAAACCATAAATGTTTTCTTAATCTGGTTTGTCCTCTGGTGCTCACTGTCACTCTCTTAACTAGTGCCCTCATAATTGTTCGAATAAGATTATTACAGACAGTCTCCTAATTTGATTTCATTCTTTAGTAAACCAATTTTCCAAAGTCTTCTCAGAAAATTCTTTCTTACAGCAACATTGAATAAGTCACTACCTTCTCTAAAATTGCTCACTATCTCCACATTTTCTTCCAGGAACATCTGAATCTGTTAGTAGAGAATAAATAATTCATGATGGGATCTTTGAGACTTTTTCCAAAGACAATGTGGTCCCTACTTCCCAGAAGTCACTGGTGTATAGTTATTTTGTCATTTTTGTTACACGCCATGCCTTTCTGTGCTCCGGTAACGCTAAGCACATTTATTCCGTGGACTAGAAAACCTGCCTGTTTATCCCCAATGTAGCCTTGGATACAGAAATGCTGGTCATCTAAACTCGGCTCAGGAATCACCTGTGCTGTGAATATGCTTCCACATGCTTACACTAACCCTATACAAATCGGGCCAGAGTAGGTGAGATCCTTTTTATATTCACTGATTATCCACTGTAGTTTCAACAGACTCTTAAGAAAGAATATCACAGCATTTGTTTACCTGGCTCTTTATTTTTCACTGGACAGTAGAACACTTGACAGCAGGGTATGTTTTAAACCAATTTTCCTCACTCAGTGTAGACAATAAATGCATTGAAATGGATTGACAATGAATAATCTGTTTATTACTCCTAAATCCCACTAATCTAATTTTCTGCATAAATGGAATCATTTGAAATATGCAACTGCATCGGCTTCCTTATGCTAACATACATAGAATGAACTCAGTGCATTCTCTATTCATAGATCGTGAATCCTGACCTCATTATCTTATCTCAAATACCAAGCTGGCCACATGCTTAAGGAAGACAAACTGGAGTTCAGGATGATTTACATATTGTGTATGTTGCTAGGCTAGACTAACAATCTATTGGAAAGCCCAGAATTGCTGAAGACTTAAAAGAATATGCACACTAATATTCTTTCTGGTATTTGTTTGGTTAGTTCATTAGTCACTTGAAAGTACATCACTCAAGTCATTCATCTGTTAGCATTCAGTGAGAAATCGTGTAAGTAGTTTTTATCATGCATACACAAAATTCGATGAATTAAAGCATTCACTAAGTAGATTCTGATATATATATGTTTACAAATGAAGGCAGGAAAGGTTCTAGTTTTTATATGTTAGAGCTGCCAAAATGATTTTTGAAATTTGACTAACAATAAAGAAGATACTTAAAGGATCAAATGGCAACATTATGAGTGGTAGATTTAAAAGAGTAGGCTTTTTTTAAAAAGAAATATCAAATAGGAACAGCTTTTTAGAGGTCCAGATATTTTAAACAGTGCATTCATAATAACACCAAAAGATTTAAATATGATTCACCTAAGGAATATAGCTTATGTCTAGTAAAAGCACACATACAGCTTTTTGACTTTGTTTGTGGACAAATTCAACATGAGATGATAATCATGTATATTTTAGCAGTTGATATGAGAGAAAGGAAAGAACATACTTTCAGGCCCAGGCATGCACATGTGAAAACACATGTGAACACACATGAGCACACACACACACCCTCCACAAAGTCAAGGTCTCCAAAATTAACAAAGAAATAAGCCTCTTTTGGAGAATGATAAGGAGCCTAAACTGACAGTGATGAGGCTCAAAGTATTTCTGATCTCAGAGTTAAACTGCTCTTGGCAGATATGGCTTTTGGTGTTAGACAAAAAACATCTTAATCAATTTGGGAATCAAAAAGGCATGTGTTCAAAAAAAATGAAGATTTATGACAAAATAAAGATATCGAATTGGGTGTTTTAAAAAAACATATCACTGATGTAAAGAAAATTAAATCACAGCCAAGGAAACGAGGTGTCAACATTGGCATTGCTCAAATTGTCAGGGATAAAGGAAATCCTGGATGTCTCAACATTTCAAACTTAATGAATAAGCTCCTTGTGTTTTTCTATGACCAGATGGGCTGAATTCATCTTGTAGGCATTAGGATAAAAATAAAATGTCTTACCACAATTTTTGACTTATTCCCTCAAAGGCATCGTTTTCCCTTTTTTTTTTTTTTACCTACCTCAAAAGAAAAATTTTTAGTGCTCAATTAGTACTCTCAAGCATAATATATGCTATTCTATAAGTGGAGTGCTCTGCAGAACAGGAAAGCTGTCCCATTGATTCTGTACCTTGAGATAATCAGTACTTATCTGTCAATCATAATATCTGATCTGGATTTCACATGGCTCATGTGTGTTAAAGTAGAAACAATGGTGATATAGCACCTCTTGTATTTTCCTGGATAGAGCTGGAGCCCATTCTACTAAGTAAAGTATCTCAAGAATGGAAAAATAAGCACCACATGTACTCACCAGCAAACTGGTTTCACTGCTCAACACCTAAGCAGACATACAGGAATAACATTTATCGGGCATTGGGCAGATGGGAGGGGGAGGGGAGGGGTATATACATACATAATAAGTGCGATACGCATTATCTGGGGGATGGACACGCTTGAAGCTCTGACTCTGGGGGGGAAGGCAGGAAAGGCAACACACATAACCTAAACATTTGTAACCCCATAATATGCTGAAATAAAAAAAAAACAAACATAAATCCAAGCATCTCGTGTGTGCAGTGAACAGTGCCGTGGTCTGTGCTCTGGAGAGGTATCAGAAGAGCAAATAGTCTCTACTCCCAAGGAATCTATCATCTACTCTGGAAAACAACATAACGAAGTGAAATAAAAGACTCTACACCTAAATATAAACTAAATGCTACCTAGATGAAATCTGAGGATCTGTGATAAAAAAAACCAAACAGAGACTGGTGAATTCTGAGAGTCAGGAAAATATTGAAGGGCAGAGAACAGGAGAAGAGAGGGTGTTCCAGTAGGAATTAAGAGGGGAAGTTGAAGCCACGAAGAGGCAAAGGGACCTGCCTAGATTAGTGAGGATGACAGCTAACACAGTGGACATGCTGAGGTGGCTCTAATGCCTAGCTGAGCAGCTGACGGTGGCATTCAGAGGAGCTGTGCCAGATGAAAGGGGTAACTGAAGGCTTGGGGCTTTGATTAAAGGCCATGTGATTCAAGCAGTACAGGAGAACAGCTGGTAAGACTTACAGCTAACTGAAGGATTCCTGGAGTGAGGGAATATCTGCAGTTACTGAGTGCCTACTGTGTGCCAGGCAACAGGTCACACTTTCACGCTGGGAAGCGTTACAAGGACAGAGCTAGCAGAATTGGAAGCTGTGGAGAAGAAACGAATATCTGGAAGAGGAACTGGACACACTGTAGTTGATATCAAGAGACCCAGCAGATGCCTTGGGATGTGGTTCTGGGGTCTGGTGAAAAGTGAAGTCACACGTTGAGAAAACATCAACATAATGATTAAAACCATGAACACAGGTGTACTGTCCCAAACAGACAACAAAGGTAATGTCATAGGAAATCTAATATTAGGGTCCTTGTAAAAATTTCTTTTAGATTAGTTTATCTGAAATCCCAAAAAAAAAAAAAAATATTTGTCACCCCTTACTTTGCAAACCAGAATAATAAACTAAAATTCACGCTGCAGTGTTCTGAAAAAGACAAGACAAAAAAACCTGCTGCAATAAAAAATACATTAGGAAAGGCATGATGAAATGAGGAGGTGGAAACTGTTTTAAACAAAATGAGTCATAAGTAAATATCAGTTCTGTTATTTTAAATATGGCCTCATCTTTGCTGTCAATCAATTGAATGAATCTTTTACTGTACCAGTCACAATTATTCACAAAAAGGAAGAGATGTCTTTGTTTGTTTTAAAATGATGCTCCAGTATGTAGGCATGTTTTCTTAAAACTTAAATCCTTGATAGAAAGTCAAACATAACAAACATATGTTTGTTTCTATAGTGAAATAGAACATTTTTGGGGTTTGATAGAATTAACAAATAAAAAATATATTCGTCTTTGAGATTTCAAGATAAAATAAGCAATGTAGTTTCAACATAAAATATTAAATAAAACACATCCATGGAGAAGAGTAGATAAATTGTACATAGATATATAAAGATAGCAGTAGAATATTCAGATATGCTATATTTATGTCAAATATGTCATAAAACATTTTGTTATGGAGTTCAATTCCTTGAATAGTTTAATAATTTAATTATTTTATCTTTCTCTTTGGGAATGATTTATTTTAGATGAAGTGAACTAAATACATTTATTATATATTTTCAAATTATGTTCTATAAAACTGCTGTGCTTTTGATGTTAATAATTGTATGTAATTAAGTTTATTTTAAAATAAACTTCTCTCTAAGAAGATATGGTACAATTTACATTTATATTGCCAATTTGTGGCTGAAATAACAGATTGTTAATTTTGTATGTTAACTTGTAAAATAATTTCTGTTATGCTAGTTTTCATTATTTTAAATCTTCACTGTGGAAAGGAAATGTTTTACAATTGGAAACCAATATATCACAGATCTTGCTTCTATCTACATATAATTTCTTTTTATATATTTAGTAGTTATATTTACTTTCAACTATCAATTTTATAGATGAAACCATTATAAAAATATAAACATTTTTAAGTATCTTCTGAAAGAATAATTAGAAAACTAAGAAATAATTCCTGGCCTAAATCCTGAAATAAAATATTCACATTAAATTTAATTGCTAGATAAAAAATTTCATATTAATATGGCATATTTCCAATGTTATATTAATATTGCAAACAACTGCAAAATAACAATTGTACATGAGGCTACCACACCCTGACACAAAAACATACTTCTTTGAGGACATCTGCCCAGAAACTGCCTACTCAAACTTGGACTAGCACCATCCTTATTATTGATCCTTATAGCCAAGAATATTATATAATCCTAGCTCATTTTTTTTCTTTAAAATGCTTTGTCTTCCTTTACGTCCCTGAATATGCACATGGTTTACTGTGGCACATGCATTCCCATTGCACTGCCCATTCCCAAATGAATGTCATTGTCTTCTAGAGAGTCTTCCTCTCTGTTACTTAGGCTGAAATACTGGTGCCAGAAGTGGGATCAAAGTGAGCTTGGTCCACTCAAATTGGCAGCACCTGGGATTGAGTGCAGTACCAGCTGAGGCTTTTGATCTCTCTACATCTCTAAGTCACCTTTTCTGCCCTGGTGAATCTCAGAGTCTCAGACTCCCTTTCTTTGGTGAGTTCTTTTTCACTTTTATTTGAGATCTGATTTGATTAAAGGTGACCTTAAGTAAATGAACTATACAATTTTTAGGGGGGTAGGAAGCAAACTTCTGGTATAAAGACAAGTGCTCTTCTGGTTCCAGGACTCTGATTTCAGCAGAATCTACATGCTGTCTTTGAGACAAGCCCTTTCTGGTGAATTCACATTTGATTCTGCATGCCTAGTTCAATATTTTATTTGATTTGCATGCCCGAGTTAAAAGTTTTACTAGCACTCTGACTGCAGTTTTATTTTGGTTTGGTTATGCACATCTGTAAATGATTTAAGTCTTTATTTTCCTTGTTTATGAATGTTTTGCAATAGTAAAAATAAACATCCTAAATGGTGGGTATGAGATGGTCAATTAAAAGCCAGAAGTGTGGCCATCACCATCTAAAATACATCATCTAAACTTCTGACATTCTTTGATGGGATATTATAGGATTTTCTTCCATCTCAAGGGATTAATTAGAACTAGAATAGTATTCTCAAATTTTAAGGCAAGTCAAGCTTTTTGGGATTCCAGATGAAAATAAAATGTGTTTTGTTGATAAAAATTATAAGGAATGCATAAAAATGTGTTCTTTATTGAGAAAAAAGCATAATTTTGTCTAAATTCAGAGATCATTAAAGGTTGTTTTAAAACATGGATTTGGGAAAAATTAGAAACAATATAGAAAGGAACCGGTAAGTAGAAGAGAGATGTGAAGAAGGTTGTATGTATGAGAATGATTTTTTGTAAAGAAGGCTAAAAAGAGAAGAAAATAACATATGAGGGAAAACTGTGCATGGTAAATTTTTGTTCTGCAGAAAAACTACTGGTTATTTGAGAAGTGGAAATATACAATAAAGCAGAAGGTCTAAGCATGTTGTTGAAGGTCTGAGTAAGTCATGGAAGTTTTGTGTAGGATGAATTTATAAATGAAATTTTGCATGTGATCCACTTGGCCATAATTAGAATTAAATTATTTAGAAGTCTTTCTAAAGACTGAGATTTGCTGTTAAAAATACACTAATACAAAACTAAAAATTTGGTCTCTTATGTTAGAACAAGGTTTTCTTGAAGTACTGATAAGCTCTTGATAAAATTTGCAAGACGTTTTGATTTAATTCTAAATCTGATTTTATTTAAATTCAATTATCTTCTAAACTGCACTTTCTTCCCATTTTACAATTTCTGTTTCTGCCACATGTCTTCCTGGGATCCATTTAATTTTCCTGGATTCAGGTTAGAAATGTCTTCTTCATTTAGAGTGGTAATTTTGTTTCTTTAGGTAGAGTTTTCCTCTTGTAGCTTCTCAGATTTCTATCTCAGAAGTTCAACTGTTGTATCTCGATCCATATAATTTGTAGGTCATACATCATCACCTTCTCCTCTTTCTCTTTCTCCCTTGAGAAGGAACATCTTTTTTGCTTGGCTGGGTCATAATATTCTCCTTCAACTTTTTTGTCAGCTCCTATAACTTTTTTTCCTGCAAGTCTAACTCTTATGTTTTGGACTAATGCTAAAACATTCTGTCTTGAAGACCTCTTGAAGCAGTATTTTCCTCCAATATAAATTGATTTTGTACTCTTGGGTTTTCTTGATGTATTTAAATTGTCCCAGTGTAACCAGGAAATTTCTCATGCTGTAATGAAGAGCTATGAATGCTCCTGCTCAAGCTGCTAGTTTTCTTGTTTACATTCCTCTGTCACATGGTGTACACTCATAACTTGGCCAAACTCTTCTTATGTCTGATTAAATTCAAGCACCTTTTTATCAGGTTCAATTTCTAGGTTATCTAAATGAGATTCCCATAAGGAGAAACACTCATACTGCAGAAGGTGTGTTTTTTGTTTTATTTTGTTTTTATCTTGTTGGTAATTTGCCTAAGAATCAAATATTTTTATGCTATATCAAGATAATTTCCTGTGTTGTCTTTATTAAGTTTTTGGTTACTTAAAAAAACTGAGTTCTCAAAGGATTTTTTTTTCCCATGTAACTTTCTGTATTGCTTTTGAAAACTTTAATTATCACTCTGGTTAAATGAATGACTCTTATTTCACAGTGACCCATGATCTTATTTTGATCAGGCATTTTAAGCCCTTTTGTATATTTGATGGTCTTCCTCAGTATCAAAATTCTAAATGAAATCTTTGTAACGTAGAATTAACTTTGGGATTTTTCAGTTGTGCCAGGGAGATCCTCAAAAGCCTCTTAGCAACATTAAATGATTAAGCTTATCTGATAAATTGTATGGGAAACATTATCAAATGATAAGTGATGCTGTATCTTCTTTCAATCACATTTATGGGTATGTCATTGATATGAATGACCCCAAATTGTGTAAAACTCTTAGAAATCTGTCATCAGTTATAATTCTGGTTTTTATGTTGTATGCCACAAAAATCATCAAATTTCCTTGTCAATTGCTGATTATAATAAATTTCCATCAGATTTTTAACCATGGCTATTCTAATTCTCCATCATCCACACTCTTGATTCTTTAGTAAAATAATTTTAAATCAGATTCACAGGCAAGACTCTGATAAGTACTCTGAGTACTTATAAATATAAGTTTCTAATAAGTTTAAGATGAATGAACTAAATAATTTTTTTATAACTCTAATGAAGAAACTGATGAATTTGTGAAACTCTAATCAAGGTCAAGCAGAACAAAAATTAATTACATGAGATTAAGTAGCTGATAAAGACAATGTTTTCATGACTTTTATCTGAAACATTCTTGGTTCTTTATTTAAAATTTTGTTTTCCAAATTTAAGAAAACTTTTTTTTAAGGTATCTGTAATTTAAAACAATTTGGTAAAATCTACTTTCGTGAACAAAGGTAGAAACATTTATTTTCTCTCTTTCCTTGATCCTTCCAAATTTCAGAAAATATTTTGTGTGTCCTTATGGCAATGTGGTTATTTGTATAAATTCAGTAAATATCTGCTCTCTTTCTATAACAGAATACAATTGGAATCATTGTTTATATTCCCAAGGCTTTCACTGGAATATTGTATTTGAGCATGTGCATTGACATCCTCACTTCAAAGGTTCCCAGCCTTACAGTGAATGAGTAAAAATGGTCCCCTCCTGACAGGCCCAGGAACCTCACGACTATAGGTGGAATCTGAAGTCCTCCTTGCTTTGGCTTCCTAGCCTCCAGAGGTTTTGAAATCTGATATTCCTACATGATCACTATAGAGAGAAAAAGTTATGTTTCTAAAGAAAAGCCATAATACACATTTTATTAGATTGTAGCCCTGTGCATTGATTTCAAGTTCTTATTATCTACCTATAGACGAGACAAGATCCTAAATTCTTCTAGATTCCTTCAATCCAACTTTTCTCTGTTGAAGTACTAAAAATGGAAACGGCTATCTTCCGGAAGCCATATAAGCTGACACTAGATGAGATTTAAGGGACAAGTCTCATGCTCGATGGGTCACAGAGGAAGTTTGCCCAGCTGCCTGATGCTATGACCAGAAACATTCAAACTACAAAACAAGATGGAAGCTGATGGAGACAGGATATCTACAGCTTTTCTAAAGATTCCAGAACAAGACTCCATGTCATAATGCAACTTTTACCCCTTTGAATGCCTTTTGTTTGTTTGTTACTTGGCAGGATGATGGTGTCATTAAAATTCCGGAGTAGCTTCTACTAGTAACATGACAGAACCCAACCTAAGAGATCCTTTAGTCCACCAGATGTGACTTTGGCGACATCCCTAATACAAGTGTTAACTCACTTTCTGCTTTAATTTAACCTAGCGATGGGATACTAAATGATTAACTTGCTCTATACTATCTACTCCTTAAATAAGGAGATGTCTGTGCTATAATGCTCACAGTACATTCTATACCTGGATAAATTCTTCTGGGAAATGTGAGATCCATATACAAAATATAAGAAAACAGTGCACATGGTTAAAGCAGGTCTCACCTAATTCCCCCATGGTCATTTGATTTATTCAACTGATTGCCTCTAAGCCCAGGTTTATGGCTTAAAACTATTGAGCCAACGAAGATTGTCAAGTTACCATTAGTTTTACTTTGTATTTTACTTTTAAAATTTTGTGTCTGTTCCTTGTGAATTTCTGCAAAAGTCCAACTCCTAACAGAATAATGCCGGCCCAGCCCTGGAAGATGCTAGCCAGTGCCTATGGAACAGGCAAAATTGAACTGAACAGCAGACTCCAGGTGAAGTTAGCCTGAGAGTCACTCCCTCCAAACCTCCCTTAGCGTTCAAATGTGGCTAAAAGTGGCCAGTCACCTCGCTGTGATGTGGGACCAGACCAGACCACACCAGGACAGGTCCCTCCTGGAACTGAGGGACGGTCAGAACCTAACTACAGGATGACTGATCGGCAATGCTTTGGGGAAAGACCTTGGTCAAAGGAGCAAATGTGAAAGTTGTCAGAATCACAGTAAAGTCACTTACATTAAAAATCCTGACCAAATGAGCCAGGGAAGGCCATGAATACCCTATAACAGAGACTATCACAAAAAACTACAAAAACCGCAGTCTTGCATGAAAGCTATAACAGCTTCACATAAAAATACCTTTGTGAGGACATCTGCCCAGAGACTTCCCATCCATCCTTGGACTGGTGCCATCCTTGCTATTGGTCCTTGTAGCCAAGGATAATTGCCTCAAAAGAATTATGTGATCCTTCTCATTTTTCCTTTAAAAATCTTTGTCTTCCTTTACCTCCCTGAACACTCACATTGTTTACTATGGCTTGCATGTTCCCATTGCAATGCTCAATCCCAAATAAATGTAATTAATTTTCTTTTGGAGAGTTTCCTTCTCTGTGATTTAGGTTGACATGATCACAATCAGAGTACTAAGCTGAATAGAGAGCTGAAGTGCAATGTTGGCTTAGAATAAAGGGTACTGACAGGTCCATTAGCCTGTATTTAATATTATGGGCAACTTGGGCCTGCCTATAGCTGAGGCAAAGAAGTCTCCAACTTAGGCCTCTATCACTGGGGTACAATGTGGTCAGGTTTGGGCAAAGCCTCCTGTGAGGATAGAAGGCTTTATCCCCTCTACCCTAAAAGGTGGTAGCTCTGACAAGAAACTTTCAAAGTTCTGTGCTCTATCTATCTGTCAATCTCTCTCCATTGGAAATTCTATTCACATTTTGTGACCTTGTTAATACTCTTATGTGTTAAGTTGAATACTGGCCCCCAAAGATATCCATGTTCCCGGCCCCAGAACCTGTCACCCTGTGACCTTACGTGGTAGAAAGGATTTGGCAAATGTAATCAAGGTAAGGATTTTCAGACCAGGAGGTTATTCTGAATCCAGGTGGACCCAATGCAATTGCAAACCTTGTTATAAGAGGAAGGTAGACGGGAAGAGCGAGATAAAAGGTGACATGATGAGGGGCCCTGAGTCAAGGCATGAGGACAGCCTGCAGGTGCTGGAAAAGGCAGGGGACAGATTCCATCCTCGAGCCTCCGGGTGATAGCTCGGCCTTAATTCTGTAAGGCCCATTTCAGACCTGTGACCTCTACAACTGTGAGAAAACCAGTCTACATTTTTTGAAGCGACTAAGTTTGTGGTGATTTGTCACAGTAACAATAGGAAACTAACATACCTTAAAATGCTCTTTGAAACTATGGAATAATGATAGTTGAAGTAGACTCCATTATGACTTATGCAATTAAGATTCTGGTGTCCGGAATTGGGGAAAATAAATAATCGAGTGAGAAGAAACCCTTACCAAATTGTCTTAATAATGCAGATTTCTGACTGCGTATACTGCATATTAAATTTCACCTATATTAGTCTTCTAGATCTTTACAAAATGTGCTGAGCAGGTAAGGAAGATACTCTTGAGTTCCTTTTATAGCCATAGAAATTGAGGGATAGAACATTTAAGTCACATAGCTAAAATCGTATACAGAACAAACCAGTTCAAAACTCAAATTCTCAACCTCTGCCCAAGATCTACTGAATGTGAATCTCTGTAGGAGATCCTTACCCACACTGAAGTTGGAGAAGTTGAAGCTCGAGCAGAGGTTGGCAAACTACAGCCTGTGGGTTGATTCTGTAAATACAGGTTGAATGGAACACAAGCCACCTCCTTTCATTTAATTGTCTATGAGTGCTTTCGTTATGATGACTTGAGATGAGCGGCAAAAACACTATGGTCTGCAAAGCCCAAAACATTTACTCTCTGATCCTGCACAGCAAAAGTTTACTGACCTCTGGCTAGAATATAGTACAGACTAAAATTGGGTGTAAAATAGATGATTCTGTGAATTTTCTCAGGATGTTATGACAAGTGGCTGAGAAAATAGTTATAAAATAACCAACATAGTACCCAAACTACTTCTTTCTAAATATGTCCCTCTCTCCTGTGTTTCTGAATGTACTAGAGCAGTGGTCCCCAAACTTTTTGGCACCAGGGACCGGTTTCATGGAAAACAATTTTTCCATGGATCAGGGAGGGAGGTGGGGGGCAGGGGCCAGTGGAGCTCTGTGGTCCAGTCCCTAACATGGGGTTGGGGACCACAGTACTAGAGCATATTGCATGAAAATCCATCAGAATTCAGAATTAGAAGTTGATAATAACCAAATAATGAGTCCATTTAGCTTTCTGAAATGTGCTAGCATAAAATGGCATTTCTGTTACTATGATTAGTGCACTGAAATAAATCTGAAATGCAATATTAGAATGAGATAAGGTTTTTTTAATGGAGAAAAATACAGCTTTTATAGCTTTAAACTGATATGAGCCACAAATGCACGATAAAAATGACCCCACGCATTATTTTAGCCCTTATATGAATACATTGCAAATTACATTTTCTCAGGCATTATGAAGAAATATAATAGTTTAATGTTGAAATCAATATTCACACACTATTTACACAATCCATTCCGTGTTTTCATAACACAGTTCTTATTAAGGCCATGTACCCATAATGGAAATAACTTTATTGTGAATAGAAGATTTGATGAAATCATTGCAAAAAAGTTTTATCTTTGTATCTCACACACACAGGAAATTGCTGTTCAAGAAAAAGTCCAAAAGTTTGGAATAAAACTAGGAACAGAGTCTACTTCTCATTTCAGAAAAGGGGGAAAAAATACCACTTCTGATTGGAAATTTGCAATCAAGAAAAGCAATTCTCTTCCATCCTCCTTTCTTAAAATATCTTCTAGAGCTAGTTTTATCTTAGTTTAAGTTTTCTTGGATTTTCTATAATAATCTAGTATATCATATTGTTTGTATGAAGCTTTATATCCATTTTATTCAAGTGTTGATGACAATGGCTTAAAGCCTCTGGGAAAAGCATTATATAAGGCATTATTTTTAAATTTTATATTATGAAAAATTTCAAATATAAAAAAAATGAATAGTAAAATGAAGCCCCATGCATCCATCACCAACTTCAGCTCTTACCGCCCTTCTCCATTCCTGTATTATCTATACTTCCATTCATTCTCCACGTCCCAATGCTACTACAATTACTGTACAGTTTTTTTTAAAATTTAGATAAAATAACATACATTATAATTCATAAAATTTAGTCTCACAATTTTGGAAAATGGATACACCCTGGTAACTCATAACCCTATGGTGACATACAAGAGTTCCTTCTTACCAATGTTCTCATATTTTTATTTCAGTGAACTTCAACCATTCCCCTGTCAAACCTCCAGAAATAAATGTTGTTCTGATTTTTTTTTTCATTTTAGTTAAGTTTCACATGTTTTTGTAATTTCTTGAATAATGGAAGCATATGGTTTTTATGTCTGGCCCTTTTTGTTCTGCATAATGTTGGGGAGATCCATCCGTGTTAATGCATTTAATTTGTGGATTTTTATTGCCCGGGGCTATTCTAGTTCTTGAATATGCCTCAATTTGTTTTTACGTTCTCCTGTTGATGGACATTTGAGTTATTTCAGAATATAATTTTTGAAACCAAAAATTTACATTGATTACATTTAGTAATTATTCTGGGAAGATGGCAAAACAGGCAATACTAATAAAATAAAATAAATGTATGGCATTCTGAAATAAAGTATATTCTAAAACTAAATTAGACATCCAGAGGTTCCTCGCTTTAATAAAATCTCTTCTAATTTTCTAGCGTAATAAATTACTCTAATTCTAAGAGTAATAGTATGTACTTCATAGATTAGTTATGAGGATTAAATGAGTTAATACAAGTATAGCCTTTATAACAGTACCTGTCACATACTAAGTGCTCAGAGGGTGTTAGCTGTCATTGTTTCTATTACTAGTAATAGAAAAATGTAATGGAAATGATCTAAAATGACTCAATTAATATAAAATTTTAGGCACTATAATTTTACCTTGGCATAATAGTGTTTATTTAATTTTCTATTAGTCTTCAGCTGAAAGAGAAAACATGACTGAGAAACAGCAATTTCAGGTCAGATATCTGTGTGAATATAAGGATAGGGGTTAGGAAAAGGTGGAACTACATCATTGTGGTGTTTTATTACATTGCTTTTTGCTTTAAAGTTAAAAGTTGACTTGAATTTTTATTATTCCATCTTTAATAGTGGTTTGGTGGCAGCACATTAACAGAAATAATTTCTCTGGGACAAATAGATGATATGTTATACACAGACATACATCTATGGCACTTTAAGATAATATAAATAGAGCTGGAAAAATAATCAGTTTAATCTAATTCTCTCTACAGTAATTTAACATTTGAGTTGATGTTAAAAAATAAGGCAGTACTTTAAAATTGCATTAAAACATATTTCTCCTTTTAAAAATTATTTTAGCAAAATAAAACAAAAAAATCTATATTTGTTTCATAGTAAAAACAAAAACTCAAATAAAGAAAATCATATTAAATTTTCTAACTATTTTCACTTTGACTTCAGCTGGAATTTAAAACTCATAATGCATGTTGCAGTTAAAAAGAGTGTGCTTTGAAATAGCATTGTAACTAGGACACATTTTTAAAATAAATATTTTGACTATATGTTGATCTTGCTTTTAACTTCTTTCCCAATCCTTCCTGTTCTCAAGCTCTCAGAGGAATAATACAAGGAATATCAATGTGGTTAAAAATCTTTGTTAACACTAGATGCCAATAATATTCAAGAAACGGTAAGATAAAATTTCAGGAGAGAACAAGTTGGAGGCATGAACGAACCTCTATCCCCAAAATTCCCATTTATGATTGAAAAGTTGCTTAGGCAATAGATAAAATGAAACTCCAGCAGGAACCCAGATGTAGGCACAGTCTGAGGGGGTGGTGGCTTTGGAAACGTCCTAATTCAAGAATGTCCCGATTTGACAGGGTCTCTGTCTTGGCCACAAAGGGTCATTCATGAGTTCATGTGTATCCCAGTGAGAAAACTAACAGAGCTGGTTCATACCAAAATATCTGTGAGAGCGAGAAAAGGAGCTTTACGTCTATGATATGTCGTGGAAAAGGAACCACTGCCGGGCAGTAACTGCATGATTTTCTCATCCTCCATTCTCCCATGATCTGGTAATTTAAATTTCAGCATTGACATGAATGACATTGCATAGAATTCCCCTGAAACCATATCAACCCCTGTTACTGGACAAATATAGATTCCCCCCCCCCCCAACGTCGAGTGAGAAGGTGGAACAATTATGAGAAACACTGAAAGAGGCAGTATGGAAAATAAGGTACTTGTAAGCAGAAAAAGAAAAAAAAAATCTTCTTACACTCCACTTTTTCCGCCATAGAACAATCTACTTATTGCAAAGAACCCAACCCTAAATGTAGGGGTTAGGGCTCAAAAAATATACACTATGTATCCTCAGGGGAACCAACTAGACATTTCATTTCTGAAAAATGACTTAATCTGACATTAGAAAAAAATATGTTTTTCAATCAGTGCTGTCCAATGGAAATATGATGTGAGCCACATATGTAATTTAAAACTTTCTAATTGTCTTATAAGAAAGACAAAAAGTAACAAGTGACATTAATTTTCATTGCATCTGTAACCCAGTATGTACTCAATATTATCATTTTAAAATGTAATTAATGTAAAAAAACTAATTACTGTCTTTTTTGTACTATCTTCAAAACCCATGTGTATTTTACACCTACTGGGCATATCCATTTGCTCTAGCTATATACTTCAAGTGTTCAATAGCTGTGTGTGATCAGTAGCTACTGTCTTGGACTGTCTGTGGTTTTAGGATAAAAATATATTAGTTTAACTTTAAAAAGTAAGAAAGAACTAGCTGTCATTTCATGTTTTACTTTCATGCTTAGAAATTCCTTGTCTAGCTTAAGTACATTCAATTTTGATTTTCTTAGTGATTTTACTGTTTCCTATTACTTAAATGTTCATTATATCTATAGTATGTTTGCAGCAAGAAATTAGGCAAAGATATAATTATCATGTTTCCAGTTCCTTGTCCTTTTATTGATTACATTAGTTTTTCCATTAATTGGAAATTACTTTGTTGCATACTAAAACATTTTATATACATTAGTCTGTTTACTAGAAATTTTATTTTATTGTAGTGGCATATCCTTCCACTTGTATGCCAGAATTAAAGTATTTTAATTTTTGCATCTTTATAAATTAATGTCTCCTTTAAAGTGCTCTCCTCTGCGCTGGACACATACTCCATGCGTGTTGACTGCAGGAGAGAATAATGGTGCTGGTACCATTCGTGTTCTAGATATGTCCTGTCCGCCCTCCATATCTGTGAATTTCACATCTTCAGGTTCAAGTCATTGCATATCAAAAATATTTGGCAGGAAAAAGCGTGTGGTTGAGTCTGTACCAAATATGCAGGTATTGTAAGTAATCTAGAGATGATTTAAAGTGCACAGAAGGATTGTGTAGATTATATGCAAATACTATGCTATTTTAAACAAGATTGTTGAACATCCAACATTTGTGTACTTGGGTATCTGTGGAAGGTCCTGAAACCAATCCCTGGTGGATATAGAGGGAAAATTGTATTTCAACACTAATGTTCATCTTAGCGTTGACTTAGGATAATAATAGTCATCTAAAAACTTAAGATTTTCACACATGGACTACTGTTTTATGAAGTTTCCTTAAATTGTAGCAATTTTTAAGAAGTTATTATCAGATATGTTCTTTGATACAAAATTATATTTTTTAAATTTTTTATTAGTTATTGTATTATTACTATTATAGTTATTAGAAAATAACATTCTCCTTAATTACATATTGATTTCATATTCTTTTCAATTTGCTGATTGTCTTCAATTGCATATACTGCTTTCATTTCCTTTCTTGTATGACTTTTAGTTTTCTCTGGAGTTAATACCAGTAAAAGTTGTTTCTGTTTTTTTAAACTGGTCTGTTTAATTTTCTGGGCCGGAAGCAAGTCTGGGATCCGGGACCTCTTATCAGCAACTTCTGTTCCTTTCTTTGGTTAGGTTCCTCACCACTTAGGTTCCATGGCTTCCCCTTTCTTGACTTCCCCCCCTATTTTCATGGAGTGTGTTCCCCAGAATCGTCCTGCTGAATTTCCCCCTAATGTTATTTCTGATGAATGTTATTTCTGTATGTTCCCGTAAGTGTTGATCGATAGTTCCAATTTAATGGTGAGTATGTGTGGTGTTTGTTTTTCCATTCTTGTGATATTTCACTTAGAAGAATGGTCTCCAGCTCCATTAATTTTGGATGATAATTTAATCATTTGAAAGCCTAATTTTGATGTGGGCATCCAATGTATTTGCTATCTCAGTGTTGTCTCATCTAAAAACTGAGTGAATATACTTTTATATGATAAATCATGAGATAATCATGGAATAAAATATGTAAAATCCATAGAAAAGTCAGTTATACAGCACTGTACTTTAGCATTTATATTTCCCTCTACATAGATATCAGTTCATTAAAAATAGACCTTTTCAATCCTTTTTCAATAAGTTAATACTGTCATATAATTCATATTTTTATTTGATTTTATCTCTAAAAGTTAAATATTTAGAGGTTTAGTTGAAATTCTATACTTTCTTTAGCATTGCTTTAAAGTAATATTCAAGAAAATATTTTATAAGAAGAAAACAAAATTAATTGGGTATTAATGTTCTTCACAAGACATTCTTACTCCTTAGCATCATTTCTTTATTTTTTTTAAGAATACAAACTTTTTTTTTTATATTTAACAACATATCTTAAAATTTTCTAAAATATCTACTTCAGGCTTACTGTTCTCTAGTTTACTTGTCATTTGAAAATGCCACATAAATCCCCATGATTTACTCGAAGATTAACATTAGTGGTTCTTTGCTAACCTTCAAAAGTCTATAATGGAGTCATGAAATAAAACAAATAATCAAGAGGTAGAAACGTGTTCCTATTTAAAGACATCATTAATTTCTTATTAACTCATCAAAACAATACTTTGGGATTCTTAAACCATATTTGCACTAAAAGTTTGAGTTTGAGAAAATGGAATGAGATTGAGGTGCATTCTCTTTACTCTCTACAATCTGTCAGCTTTTTGCTGATTTCACTAAGCTCTTCTATATGTACTTTGAACAAAAGACAATTCCTCAAAATCCTTTTGGTAACTCTTTTATCAGAAATATCACTTCTATATCATTGTGATGCAATTGTAAAAAAAGTTTTACCAGCATGTTTAGTCATTCTTTTTAATGCTATCATATTAACAGCAGTTGTCAGAACTTCACTTACAAAGAGAAATATAATTTTGGGAAGAAAATCCTTGACATGCCCCTGTGTATTGAGTATGAGGCATGGAGAACCCTGAATTTGGGCAGCTATGTTTCTGTGTAACGTAAGGTGATAACTATGTTAATCCTCAAAAGGAAGAGAAATAAAAAATAATAGAAATGAAAGATATGGAGCCCTTAAGAAATAGTTCACAATGTCATCTCACTATGCAAAAACACATAAATCTACCAATAGTAAAGTTATTAAGTTTACAAACAGGTTGGTGGAATGGTTTTTGGCCTTTTGGGGGGTAGGGGGAGGAGGCATTGGGGGTGAAAATGTACCACTTTGGCAAAAAAGAAGCATGTCCTCAGTAAATTAGAAACCATGAAAGTTTGGAGACAGTCCCTTAACTCTAGTAAGTGTGAAATTGAGGGTTTCAAGCAAAGTTTAGCCCATTCTCCAGCAGGCAGCTCTCAGAAAACATCTCAGTTATATCCTGGTTATATAATAAAAATAGTCATAAATCTAAACAGTGAAGCAGCCATGCTCATTATTTTTTAAACTTACATCCAGTATTAATTTTTCTTTTTCAAGCAAGTGCCATTAATCCTCATTAAATTATCAATCTCTGGGTCCTCACAGTGCTCAAGTATCACTTGTTCTGACATTTTTCTTCTGATACCCAAAAAAGTTCTGGGTTCTTTGTTGTTCCCATAATTGAAGCAGAGTACAGCAGAGCTTGCTGAGAATCTGATTAGCACTTTTGTCAAAGCTGTAAACTGTCAACTTGTTAAATTCCCTTATCGTTTCTGTGGATATGCACCTGCTGGCTGGTTCAGCCAAATTAAAGAAAACGAGACATGATGCTAAGGAGCAAATGACTCCCACCTTACTGATAATAGTGTCTTCTTATTAGGAAAGACAAATTGCATTTCCGAAATGACTCCCAATTTGTCTCCCACCTCTAGAGTCCTGGCCATGACTATTTACAGTTTAGTGACCTTTCTTAAAACAGATTCTCTCTCTCTTTTTTTTTTTTTTACCCAAAATGCCTGTTTTAAATTTAGATTTCATTCAGAAATAAGCTCATTAGTCAAAGGAATGTTGCTCTTTCACCACCTTTACACCTTCTCAAATATTTCCTACATTCAAATCATAAAGAGAAGCTCTAATTGTACAAAGTATTTGCTGTCATTGCCATTACGTCAATTTAGACAGGAATTTATGTGGCCTATTTCTAATTTCTTTCTCTTCAGCTGAATCTTCAATTATGCTGTTTTCCTTTTGTTTTTCTTGTCTCAGTAATGAGGAGATTGAGTAGTTGTAATTTTGTAGGGGACAAAAGTAAATAAATAAAAAGTTAGACATTTGATAAAAGAAAAATAAAATCAAACAAACCAGGCTGATCTCGGCACAGGCGAACTCCCGATCATAAAAAACATTGTGCTAGAACACTTCAAAACTAAAGAAGCCTAAAAGGTATTGTCTGCTTTCCTCATCTACTTTTCTGAAGTCAGCTTTAAATCTCAATCGGTTTTATAAAGAGCTTGGGCATAAATATGTAGACCATTAGGTCTTTGCAAGAGGTTTCTATAAGGCAAACTCTTAACAGCTCAAACTATGGAAACATATCTTTGATTTCTATTGAAATATTTAATTCAAAGCAGCATTTTCAGTGTTGGGGAAAATGGCAACATGTTTATGAAGAAAAATAACAGACATTTCTGAACTCAAATTCACATGCTCATCTGAATATTTTATATAGTCATTGTACTGTCTATATAAAAAGAGTTGGAAGTAAGATGTCTGATTTTAGGAACTATTTTTCTCTAATACTACAGTTTCTTCTTAATATTACATGTGTATATACTTCACAAATTCCTCCTAGGGTTATTTCATATGTAATTTTCACCAGGTGTTTATGCTTTGTGCTGCTAAGTAACGCTAGGTAAATAGTGTTAAGAAAATAAGCAAAATGCCACTCAACAGATTTACCAAACACAAAAATAATCTTTGGATGTTTGGGAACCATGAATTTCAAGACAGGAAATCATCTAAGAATAAATGTCACATCAAGAAGCAGAAGTAAGTTCCAGAAAGAGTCTAGGTAGTATACTCAACAAGATTAAATAAAATCTTACACATATAATGCTGTAGCATAAATTCATCAAGTGAGAAAAAAATGAGATAAGGATGTGAAGCCAGTGGAAAAAAACTTTCTGCAAAATCTAAATACATGCTAATGCAATTGCATAGCATATCCATTATTACTTAAACAAAAGACATTCTCAAAAATGCTAGGACCTTTAAAAACTAATCATCTACATACGTATCCCAGGTGAGAGATGTATCAAAAAATAACTCAAACATTCATTGTCCTGTCCTGCTTGATCTACTGTAATAGAATACCATAGGCAAGGTGGCTTGTAAACAATAGAAATTTATTTCTTACAGTTCTGGAGGCTGAGAATGTCAAGATCAAGGCTTCTTGGTTCATAGACTGTGTCTTTTTGCTATAACCTCATCTGGTGGAAGGGGCAAGGGATTTCTCTGGGGCTTTTTTTTTTTTTATGTAGACATTCATTCCATTAACGAGGACTCCACCCTCATGACTTAATCACTACTTATGACTCCACTTCCTAATATCATCACCATGAGGGCTAGGATTAGAACGTATGGATTTGGAGGGAGGATATAAATATTCAGTCTATAGCATGAATATAAGTAAATAAGCATATAAAGATGCTCCACATCGTATGTCATTGGGGAAATGCAAATTAAAACAAGATTGAGGTACACCGATTAGAAAGGCCAAAATCCAGAACACTGACAACAGCAAATGTTGGTGAGGTTGTGGAGCAACAGGAACTCTCATTCACTGCTGGTAACAATGCAAAATGGTACAGCCACTTTGGAAGAAAGGTTTGCCGTTTCTTAGAAAACTAAGCATACTCTTACTGCAGGATCCAGCTATTGGCATTTACCCAAAGGAGCTAAAAAGTTATGTCCACTAAAAAACCTGCCTGTGTACATCTATAGCAGCTTTATTTATAATTGTCAAAACTTGAAAGATGTCCTTTAGTGGGTGAATGGATAAATAACACTGGTACTTCCAGACAATGGAATATTATTCAGCATTATAAAGAAATGAACCATCAAGCCATGAAAAGATATGGAGGGACTTTAAATGCATATTCCTAAGTAAAAGAAGTCAATATGAAAAGCCTGTATACTGGGTGTGATATGATGTTCTGGAAAAGCCAAAACTATGGAGACAGTAAAAACAGCCCTGGGGTTGCAAGGGGAAAATGAATGAATTTCATTTTCAAGAGAAATTTCTTAGGGCAGTGAAAATACCCTTTATGATACCATAATAGTGTATATGTATCACTATATATTTGCCCAAATCCATAGATGTACGACACCAAGCATGACCCCTAATATAAGCTGTGAACTTTGGGAGACTATGATGTGCCCATGTAGGTTTCCACTGAATGTAACAAATGAACATTTGTGGTAGGAGATGTTGATAATCGGAGAGGTTATGCATGGGTGGGGCAGCAGGTATGTAAGAAGTCTCCCTACCTTCTGCTCAATATTGCTGTGAAACTGAAACTCCTCTTAAAAAGAAAGAGAATGTATATAAGTAATAGTACCAAAAATTAACAGTGAGTAGAAACCCTAAAATATAAAATCACTCCCAAGGTGTCTCATTGTGGTTGTAAAAGTGCAATTTCAAAAAATAATTGCTAAAATAAAAATTCAAAATTTATAGTGAATATTTTAGTAGTGTGAATCCAAAGTCTCAAATTATAGTAAAACTAGAAGAAAAGGAGGGGGGAAGTGCTAAATTTCTCATATTAAACAAAAAAGTCAATAAAAGTTTTCACTAGGTTAACTTAAGCTTATGTTCTCATTAATGATTCTTTCATGTTTCATATAATTCTAAAATGAACTAAAACTAAAAATAATCTATGAGAAATATTAAAGTAAATAGCATTTTTATTTCTAAAGATGTACATCTCAACTAATCACATGGAACTGACATGAACATAAAGGCTGCTTGCACCATTTCTCTCTATCTTGGGTAATGTAATATTTTTTTGCTAAAATAACAGAAATTTATTGTCTTACAGTTTTTTAACCCTACAGCCATTTATTCAACTTTAGTAAGCAGTTAGTACAACGAAGACCTGGCAGATACACAGCACAGAGTCCCATGCTACAGAGAAACAGAGGAAACCACTGGCTGGAAATCTGATCAAGAATAAAGCTCTATGACAAGAGAATTATTTTATTTGTGCCTCACAGGTGAAAACCTAGAAATTTCTGTCTTGTATTGATCCTGCTCTTGCATATTTTATCTAGTGCATTCACTTGAGAGTGCAAATTTTTAAGACCAAGCTGGTTGGTCTCCTGTGTTTTATTGCCAAAAAGTACAAAAACAATTTCTTGCAAATATGTTTTTTAGAAAGGTAAAAAATGTGACACAACCACAATTAATTTCATTTCACGAGTCTTAAAGTAATTTTCCTTGGAATTTTTTTTTTTTCCTGCTGAATTGGAATTCCTCTGAGTGATGCTGCTTTGCTATGAGAAGAGGACTGACTTCTTGAAACTTCTAAATGGGATTTCCAACACCAGGAGGGAAACATGCTCCAGGAATTCATCCTATGCACAATTAACTAGGATTGCTAGTCCTAACATTTGTTTTTAATTATTTCTTTGAAAATGTCATACGAGAAAACAAATGAATGGTTAGCCTCGTTTTCTTTTCTCCTAGGTGTGCTTTGCCCAAAATATATCAGTTGTCTCCTAACCAGCAGGGTTCCTACAGTTCTCCTTCAGGAGTTATGGTGGCAGTGTATTCTGAGATTAAAATGCACCATGCAAATTTGCAACATTTAACAGAAGGATATCCTTTCTGTAAGTATACAGCAATCAGCAAAATGTCAATCTAATACCTTTGATCAAATATGGAATTTAGTGTAGAAGCATTTGGCGATCTGGATTCAATTCTATACAATCAAAGGTACCTTTTAAATTACTGTTTTATAAATAACTGGCAGCTCTAGTAGGGTTGGAATGCCCCGACAACTCCCTAGGAATATTTTGGCAGAAAATACTTGTTGGCTAATAAGGCACATCCTGAAAAAGATGCACTTTTTTTCTTTTTAAATGCTAGAGGCTAATTAAATATTGTGAAAGTACTTTATTTGAATAATTTTTCCACAGTTCACCCTGGCTTCTTCTAAAGGCTTTTGATACAACATCAAATATAATGATAACAGCTCAATTGAGGGCCTCCAATAATTTTTTCAGACTACTTTTTATTCCCTTATCTCATATGATCAACTGTTGAACACAATTCACTTCTTTAGTAGACTATTCGAAACAAACATAAAATAATCTAACATTTGTATTCATACTCTAGCTGTTGAGTCCAACATTGAACACATCTCATAATAGAGCTCAAAAAAGACTTATGTTCTTATAAGCCCTGCATTCAAAATGACCAAAAATGGGGGAAAAAATAAATAAAAAAGAAGAACCTCCTAAAAACCCTACTGTCCAAGACCAGTCACAAAATAGAACATTCTGTTTTACATTTTCAGAGACTGGAACATCTCACCAATTGATGGTCAAATTTCAACTGTAAGCATCATTGTTTTCTTTATTTGACAAGTTCGTTCTTTCAGAAGTCTTTCATAAAGGCAGGTAATAACTTGCCTTAATCAATTTATGTCTTTTTTTAGGTGTTCAATTTTTTTTGACTATTTTTATTTTTGGAGATACCACCAAGATTTGTTTACTTGGTCCCAACCAGCAAAGCCAATGGACTTGAACTACACCCTCGAGAGGCCCTTTCCGCTCAGGCCTCCAGCTCTCAGTGGTCTTGGGACAGTCCAGCCAAGCAATGCAGGAAACCTCCGCTCTTCCTGTTACTCAGCTGTGTGGTTAATTTGAATCTTGCAGCCATCTGAACAGTCTCTACGCACAGCCACTTACTCTTCATTACTGAAAGGCAATCGCTGAGAGGGTGACATTTGTCTTTATTAAGTGGTTAGTCTGTAAGATTTCGCAAATTTTGAGTGACAGACTTACCCACAACTTTACAACCGTATCACCCAGACTATCGTGTATGAGATTTTAGCCACGTTTCAGCAGAAGGATTTACAAGCGGTCCTGTTCCAAGGCCTGTGGTGTGACATTACCTTGAATCAATCTGTTGACGGCATCCTCATATTTTTTTCTATCTGTCATTTTTCAAGCAACACTGAGGATGACCCATTCTGAGAACATTCCTGGTCTCTGTCCCAAATCTTGTCATGACACATGTGCTCATTTTGATCACAATTCTTGCTACATTTGGCTGAAGGCAACACTTTCCTTCAGAAAATAAATTTATAATGGTTCAGGTTGGTAACTTGGACTTTAACAAAATTCTTCATTTAGGGACAAATGAAGAAACAAAAGGGAGAAAACCTCTAACACTTTCATTGATGGATTCAGTAAATCTTTAAAATGTCAATGAGACTTTGATATGACATTTAAATGATATTTCCTGAAAAAATATGAAATGATAGAATATGAGAAAAACCTAAAGTTCCCAAATTAAAATTTCTATTGCACCTCTGCATTCTCTCTCTCTCTTTCTCTTTTTTTCTTTTCATACTTGAAATGCTTAATTTTATGTGTCCACTTGACTGGGCCACAAGACACCTAGACATTTGACCAAACAATACTGAGATCTGCCTGTGAGGGGTTTTTGGATGAGAGTTACATTTCAGTAGGTGGCCTGGGTAAAGAAGACTACCTCCCCAATGCCAGGGGACTCACCCAATCAGCCGAAGGTCTGAACAGAACAAAAGTCTGACTATAGACGTCAGTTTTCCCCTTCCTTCAGGCTGGAATACGCTGCTGGCTTTCCTGGGTCTCCAGCTTGCCGACTTCAGATCGTGGGAATTTTCAGCTTTCATAATCATGTGAGCCAAGTCTTTATAATAAATCTCTCTCTCTCTCAATTGATTCCCTTTCTATGGAGAACCCTAACTAGTACAATACTCTTCCAATACTCTTCCCCTCTTCTAATCGTGCACAACTTCTGAAAAATCAAGACTGATGAGCATCTCACTTGGAACCTCAGTAATGAGAATCTTCCGGGTTACTCAGTGGCACCCACATGTTTTATCTTCCTGGCCATGCAAACTGAACTATGGAAGGGGAACTTTGTAAATTTTATTCAGTATAGGTGCTAATATTTCAAGTATAAATCCTGACATTTTATATTCATTGTTTCCCCAGGGTAATAAAAGCATAAATAAGTAGGAATTTTTTATAGGCACCTGAATTTGCTGGACTTTGAATGCTTCTGTAACTACTGGATCCTTGACTAAAACACCTACTTTTCTTCTACATGCCAGTATCCATGCTGATCTTCTGAAAAAAGATTTAGTATGCGAATGGTGTTAAACAGTCAGTGTAATTTTACTTAAGAATGCCTTATGAACCAAACAGATATACCCTTTCCACCAACTTACTATTAACAACCCTTTGTTGGAAATAATGCCCAATTAGTTTTACAAATACAAGTAGAAGAGATGTAGCAAAATCAATCACAATCTAGATAGTCCTCTTTTGATATCATTATCAATTTTTCCAATGTCTGTTAGGACCAGCATGTCTCACAGAAATTGAAGTAATAATAAATTATGTTTTTGACCTGAAAATACACATACCATATACAAGTTCTTGTGATATTCCTACCTTACAGGTAAAGAAGTCAAAACAGAATGGATATTGATTTGTGGAAGATCTGAGAAGCTATAATCCACATAGTTATTTAAAATTACTAGCGATACCCCTCAAAATAATATTTTTATCTATTCATTCTACATTAGATTCCTTACCAGAGATGATCTCTTTCTCCCTCCACTGTTGGCTTGTGGTCTGCTTTGCTTAGAGCTATCTCTGCTTTTACTTGGAGAGACTGACAGTATACTTTAACAGTAATGCTCCAAGACTTTATGTAATCCTATTTTATTTCTTTTAGTTTAATATTGATTTAAAGACTTTAAATTTTCTAGGAGGTTCAGCACTCACCCATGTATGTACATAATCTATTGTTATAGTCACTAGATTTAATTAGTTCTCAAAAGGATTTTGTATATCTTTTGATATGTTAGTAACAATAGGGCAAAAAAAAAAAATTGGACAAAAAGTAGAATTTTACCAGAAAATAATTCTTTACCTGGGATATCAATTACCATGTGATGGACAGAAATGTTTATTACATGGATTAAAATTTATAAAAATATCTTAAGCCTGTTACAAAGAGGTATTTTAGTGAATTCTTCAGATAACAAGATTTTGTAGGCAACCTCTACCTGAAATCACTAAATTCTCAATCCCTGAGCTCCTCCCCTGGAACTTTGACCCTAAGTATTGCTTTGAAGAAAGTTTCTACTCTAGGCATATAAAACTATGCCAAGATTTTTTTAGTTTTAATTGGTGAACAGAAAAATAAGAAAGTGAGCTTGGGTCCTTCCTCAGAAAATGGGAATTCCTCACTAACTATTACTTACCTGAGCAATTCTCTGGGGTGATTTTTGTTAAGTTATTTCCTCTTGTCTGGAATGTTAAAGTTTCTTATTAACATCTGTGTTTAACACCCAAAGAGACCAAGAGATGGCATTGTAAATTGAAAGATAATGTAAGTCTCCAACTATTCTGTTGCCAATTGCTTTTCAAAGTACCAGTATCAACTTTCATTTATCTGTCTTCTAGTTAATAAATTATATCATCCACTCTATTCAGTCCAGTACTTTTTATGTTCTTTGTCCTTTTATTTTAAAGACCATACTCTTATTTCTAGAATTCCTATTTGATTCTTTTCATAATCTGGTCATTATGTTTAATAATGATCTGATCTTGCTATTAGATTTCTTTTGCTCCTTCTTTTCCTTTGAACAATTAAATCTCATTTAATTGTCAGTCCATTTGCATTTTCGTATTGTATAATTCACATGGTGACGAATGACCTGTTTACTGCATTCGATTCTTTCTCAGTGCAATTTGTTTCCATATGAGTTTTATAATTTTAGAATATCTACAACAGAAGTTGTTTTTTATGGAAGTCATCAGTTGTGGAGATATTCCCAGGAACAATTTTGTACCTGTATCTGCCAGGAGCTTTTGGGTTTCACTCTTAGGGACCTACTTATATTACGTTGTAAGCAGGTGTTTTCTACATTTCTAGGTAGTGAGAATGTGTATGCCATGAGTATGCAACACATAGGCTAAACATTCTGATTTCTCATGGAAGAATTTTTCTACTAATTAGCTAGGACTGTCAACTACTTCTGCAATTGACACTCATCAATATGTATAGGTTATGGCCAGATTTTCCAACCAGATAGGGTTGAAATTCAGAGATCAAATATACAGATGACACTAGAAGAACCAGCTCAAATACAGATAAAGATTATTTAAATTCCACTTATCTAGAGTTGTTCGAATAGCACATATAACATGAAACAAGGTCATAGACACCTGAGTTGATTTTTTTGTAAGACATGCATGAGGGGTATGTCTTTCTCAACAATCATGATGTTTGCTATTTCTTACTGCCTGTGACTAAATCCCAATTTAATGTACTCGTTTGTTTCTTAGTCTCCAATTGACTACACCTGTTTCCTTCTGGATTTTCAGATAGTCCACTCCTCATTTAATCTTTCAGTAGCAAATTTTGTCTTTCAACTTAGGCCAATGTTTCTTGAACTGACTACCAAGTATTTTTACCACTCTGGCTTGGTAAACCTTTGCATTAAAATCTAGACTAATAAACATTCTCAGGAAATTTCTCCACCAGTGGCTCTGGCTGAATTTAAAAAAAGAAAAAAAACCCTGCCCTAGTTCCTTGGTCTTGCCCCAAATTATCTGCTTTTGGATAACTGAAGGATGAAGGCCTGAGAGAGGATGGGGCCGAGGCCCACTGGCTGGATATGTCAGTGAAGGCTCCGTTTTGGAAATGATGCCCTGGATCAGATCAGGATGACTCTGCTCACTGCTGCTCTCTAGAAAGAAGACCCCTTGTCCTAGATTTGTAGAAGGTGCTGCTAATCCCCTGCGGTCAGAGGAACTCTAAGCCTGCAGGAAACCGTCTAAGCCTGCCATTCTCAAGGTGGGGGCAGAATCGTACCGTTCCTTAGTAGGCCACGGAAAAAGTGGAGTTGTCTGCAGGTATATCGTGTGTGTATCTCAAATAATTGGAATAAGCGTTATTTAGGGCAAGGGATGATATAACTGGAAAATAGGCAATGCGTGAATGTAGATGCCTTGTAACTATAAAATGCTATAAAATATACATAATTTCATCATGATAACATGAATCATAACAGGTCTGTGATTTATGAACGCCGTTAGCCTTCGATAGTGTCTGCTAGTATCCCATCTTCTTTAACACAGCATAAATGATTCAAATCAGCTTTTAGATGAACAGAATATAAAATCTCTGCCTTAGCAAGTAAGAGCAATAGCCACTTCCTAGGGAGTCCATCTTCTAGTTAAAAACCTACGCGTGATTTTTCAGGCCTGATCGCAGGCAAGTTTAGAGGCTCTGCCTGGCAGGCTGCCCTCCCCACATCAGCCTGGGTGCCCGGCCAGTGCACTGCAGCCAAAGGCCCAGGCCCGCCAGGCCAGCCACGCTTTTATGTATATTTATATTCCAGCCCAGGCACATTCATCCCTGAGTCTCATTACCTGAGGCCCAGACCAGAGGTGGTCTTCAGCTTCCTAGGCTGAGGTCTCCTTACCGAGGGGAGCAGTGGGGGGACTTTGAAGGCACTTTCCCCTACTCGGACTCGGTAGTCAGTACTTTTGCACTCCTGCACCTGCACCTGCTCTCTCTTCTAGGTCTCCAGGTGCATGACACCGCAGGAGCCTCTTGCTCTTGGCTCCCTTAACAGCGAGACGCCCCCTAACGGCTATGCCTGGCACTGCAGGGCAGCACCAGTCCAGGGCGGGAAAATGGAACACAGGGAATAGGCACTTGGTCCGGTTCTAGCCCCTTGAATATATTATCAATGTCACATTGACTGATTAAGGGTCTGCTCTACTTGACACCAGGCAGCTCACCAGCTCACTCTGGCTAAGGCTCCCGATGCTTTTGTGGTGTTGAATGTTTGGTCTTGTAATTAGGTGTAGGAATCCGTCTCAATTGTTCCTATTAGCTGACTACTCTCAGTAAAACACCTGACCTTACCCATACTAAATCCAAATTCTTATGGCCATGCTTCAGAATTGAGGTAGACAATCACCGTAACTTTTTCAAGAGGCCATCCACTCTTGCCGTAAGAGACCAGCTACACAGCCCTCCTGTTATTTGAACTGTTCTCATGCATAAAGTCATATCAACTGAATTCTTCATGTTGAACTATATTAATTTATGATTAAAATTGCTCTTATCTGGGTATTAAATAAGAGTTAATGAGCCTCTGCAGCTCTGAGAAACTGCTACTGAAGACATAATCTAGTTTTCCATTTTTTAATAAATTATACTAGGATGAATCCAATAAATCTCCACTGGGCTACATATTCCCCAACACCACCTAGAAACTCTTCCTTAATTATTTTGAAAACCACTGTCTCTAGCCAAAGTTCTAACAAATAAGAGATTTCATTAATATTTTCCAAAGTCAGGAATTGTTTTCAGTTTCTAAATAATAGAAATGTTTCCTTTAATTACTCAACTAAGACCGTATAGTTTATAATGTTTCTATGATTTCTCAGAAACTCAAGGTTAGGATTTCTTCAATGGTGTCTATTCTTTTAAATTAGATTTTTAATTTTAAATATGGTTTTGATTTTTTGCATCTTATTTCAAATAACTTTAAAATATTTTTGAAATCATTTCCAAAAGGTATAAACCATGACTACGTACAAGAAAATTGTGGCTCAAAATGGGTAGCAAATTAATATATAGTGTTATTTTTAAAAATTTGTGAAAATAAAAAAAAACATTGACTGTTATCACAAACTTTTCAGAATAATGATGGTTAATTAGTAGAGTTATATATCTCTTTCTAGAAAATTGATATTATTAACAACTTTGTTCTGTAGTAAACATTATCCATATACTTTAAATAAGGTAAATTTTATTTTTTCCCAATTTTGGGGATCAATCTACAGTAGAAAACTTCATAAAAAAGTATTTGACTAAACATCAAATTATTATTACAAAATAGAATATAAATGCTTAAACTAATATTATAATTTATATTACTTTTTCTCAGATGTCACTATATCCTCATGGTTCAAAACAATTATATATAAAAAGATTTATAATAAAAAAATCTCACTGCCATCTTCTTATCCATTAGTTATTTTTTTTCTGCCATAGCTATTCACTTTTTATGACTTTGATGGGTATTTTTACAGGAAATCTTTATGGAAAAAATAAACACATATATATTATTGTTGTTTTTTCTCACAATGATCATATACTATAAATACTTTTATGTACCTTGCTTTCTTTCACTTAGCAATGCATCACGGAGCCTGGAACATTACCATTATATACATTTCTACCTCATTTTAAAAATATGCATAGTGCCCTATTTTGTATATGGATCACAGTTTATGTTATCAATGAGAGAGACACCTGAATTGCTTCTGGGCTTTTGCCATTACAACTGATGCTTCAATGAGTAATCTTGAATAGTCATTTCACACAAGAGAAGGTAGAAGATACGGAGTAGTAGGAGACAAGAGGGACTCTGATATGCCCATCTTATATTATAGACTGGATGTCAAGCAATAATGGTAACTTCAATACAATGAGTGCTCATTTTATTGATATTTAAGAAGTAAAGTTTTAGTGAATTATTTTAAGTCAAATAAGCACTCAAAACCTGTCTAATTACAAATGTATTACAAGTGGATAGGAAAGGGAAATAGCAGTAGCACGAATAGTACTGGAGTAATATGAGTAAATTAGTTCTTGATTTTTTTTATAGTGAGAAATCAATAGGGATGCCTCCTTGATAAATCTCTAGACACGAAAAAATGTATGTTATTTACAAAGATGGAGGTCACCATCAGAAGAGCAGAAAATATAAAAAGGATTGGTCAAACTCAGTTACCTCTGTGGGGTATCACTGGGTGTAAACAGTGACTCACCACTTTTTATGACCTTAATCTCAACTCTATGTGCATGTGTGTGTGTGTTATTTTAGAGTATTAAGAAATAGATCTTATATTAAATAATTGAAAGTGATTTAAAGTCAAGTTTTTAAAGTCAAAATAATTATAGCTATAAAATAAATATGGCTTACAGAGGAATAATATTGAAAATGTAAGTGATTCTTAAAAACAGTTATGTTTTGAACATAAAGGAAGTTAGTCTCAGTGAAACAACTAGAAAGCTTCAGACAAGATGTTTCCCTTAACATGCTAAATATGAACATATTGCAAATAGATCATCAAGTATAATTACCTTACTCATTAAAAAATCATACTGTTAATTTTCTCCAGTTTAATTATAGCTAATGTGTACACCTAATCACAAAGGTTAATAAATTATTATCTCTACTATTTGACCTTACTGAATCCCCCAGGACAACTCATTCAGGAAATAATGCCAGCTGAGGGAACGTTGATGCTTTTCTCCATCAGAACTGATAGAATTCTGCTTGGACAAACTAGCTATGGCCGTGTGAGTAATAACAAGTAGAGGGTAACTGAGTTTGGGTTCAAAGGCTACAGTGTTTGCAGAGTGTGCATTGAGTTAGTCTAAAATATTTGCTAAGGGTTGCAGAGGACAAACCACTAATCTAGATACTCGAGTGTGAGGTCAGGCTAGAGAAGTCAGGGAATGAAAACTGTGACAAAGCACAAAATTAAGGAATTATGAAACTGAAAGTGGCTCTGGAAGGTGCTTTAGATGATTTTTTGAAAGGAACTTAACTTTATCCCAAGAGACAATGTCTTCTACTGTTATTTAAAACATTCAATGTTTTAAAGAAACCCTACTTGGGCCTCCTTCAAATTTCCTTTTGTTTTCTGTACTGTTAATCTCTGCAGGTACCCTTTCTTCGTTGTGGCTACCCATTTACCTCTTTTCCTGTATCTCATTATTCAGCCACTGCCTGAATGACAGAGTTCCATGGCTCTGGTACATACCTTTGTACTCTCACTCTACACCCTCTGTTGAGTGCTTCTAGTTCCACAAAAAAGAGAGAGAGAAGAGGGATAAGGAATGCCATGGTGTTGAGCAGGACAGGGTGAGGTTTGCTATTTTGAGTAATATTACCTGGAAGGGTCTCACTAATGACATGACATTTGAATGGAAACCTGAAGGAGGTAGGGAGTGAGCCGGGAAAATGTCTAAGGGAAAACTGTTTCTGACAGAAAATACAATAAATCCAATGGCCCTGGGCCAAGGATGTTCTTGGACTGTGGTTTTGTGTTGTAGGAACAGTAATGGGAACAAGGACCCTGCAGCTGAATCACTAATCCTGTAGGACCCAGCGTTATGGCGAAGACGTGGGCTTTTACCCTGAGCACGTTAGGATGCCATCGGAAGGTTTTGTGCACATAAATGACAGGATCTAACATTTGCATAAAAATCTGGCTGTGCCATTGAGGATTGACTTAAGGTGAGGCAAGAACTGAGCGGCGATATAACTTAGAGCCATCTTACAGTTATTCAGGTAAAGCATGAAAAAGTATTAGACCGGAGGAATTTCTGTGTAGGCGATGAGAACACTCATATTCTCAAGACATTTTGCAGACAGAGCCCACGGATTTGCTTCCAAAGTGTTTGTGAGGCATGAGAGTAAAGAGGTGAGTTAAAGAGAACACTAAGTTTTCCGGCCAGTGCATTTGGAAAGATGAAATTGCTGTGAGCTGAGATGGAGAAGATTCCAGAAGGATCAAGCTTTGGGGAAATATCTTAGTTTTAAACATTAACTTTTAGCACCAAAAATGGGAGTACAAATAGAGAACAGATTGAGAGTCTAGAGAAGAATTCAGCAAATAAAATCAACCCCTCTCCCTCTGTTATTGTAACATTGTTTAAAATCACTGTCAAACTTCATAGATGTCTCTCTCCTCTCTCTCTCATCCGCAACCCAAGCCTGCCCCGGGTCATCCAACTGCATGGCATTCTTGCTGAAATCACACGTGACCTCCATTAATGTAGGATATTTTTTTCATTTATCCTACTTAACTTCTTATCAAAGCTCAAGAGTGATGATGGCCAAGCCCTGGTTCTTGCACCTGGCTCCTGTGGTATAATCTCTCTGGGTTTTCCTCCCTCTTTAAATGCTCACAGTCTTTCTCTGCAGCAGGTACCTCCTGCTCTACACTTTAATTAAAGCTCAATCCTTTGAGCCTTAATTTCTCTTTGCTCCCCGTTGGCAACCTCATCTACAACCACGGGTACAATCGCCACCTCACACATTGCATTTTGTGCCCATTCATGTCCCCTGTGCTTCAACTTCCTGCTTGATTTTCCTCTTGGCACCTCAGATAAAATCTGTTTTGAACCAAAGGCCCTTGCCCTCCCCAAAACCTGTTCTGCTGTTTAGTAATACAGCAGAGGTTTTTCTTTTCTTTTCTTTTCTTTTCTTTCTTTCTTTCTTTCTTTCTTTCTTTCTTTCTTTCTTTCTTTCTTTCTTTCTTTCTTTCTTTCTTTCTCTCTTTCTTCTCTCTCTCTCTCTCTCTCTCTCTCTCTCTTTCTTTCGTCCAAGTTACTTTCCTTTTATTCCTTCTCCATATCTAACCTGCATTAATATGATGACTTGACCTTGGAAACATCACCTGAGTCTGTCCACTTTGCTTCATCTGCGGCCACCTGGGCTGAGCTGCTTTCCCTTCCTGGCCATAGTACCTGCAGTGGCCCTGCTGTCTCCCACGCCCCCCCCCTCCACCCACGTCCCTGCTCCACACATTGCAGCAACGCCCTTATCACAGGAGTTGTCAGTGTTCAGGTGCAGCCTTGGTAGCTCTGTAGGTCTTCACTAACTTCACGGTTTTTTCCCCCCAATTATTTTGGAATTAGTGCAGACAAATACCAGATACAACTTTGTGTTTCTCAGCCTCTCCGTGAATACAGACTGATGACAAGTCGTAAGGCTCACTCCCCATTATAGACCTTTTTGAGGCCTCGGTGCCAGTCTTTCCCTCTGATTCCAACACATCTCTTCTTTCTCCAGTAATTTTTGACTCTCTGTATTCATGCACTTGGGCACTGTATGTTATTTAAACATGGTGCATTCAAATGTAGTCCACGAAATCGTTTTAAACCGATTAGAAGCATGTTGATTTCAAGGAACATGACAGAGTTTACTAGTAGTCATGGTGGTACCAGTAAATGCTTAAGAGGGGCAACACAGGGTGTGTTATTGGCATGTAGAAGTAGCAGTGCCAGAGGAAGAGTGTGCAACAAAACTACTTGGAAATATTAGTCTTATGCAGTGGTTTAACTGCAATTTATGTACTGCCTTGGCTTGGAATGCTTCATGCACTGGGCAAAAGGCCTCTTAATGAGATGCTTGTATTAGTGATCTCTGAATTTCAAATAAATCAGTGAAATGCAATAGAAATTTCAGAATTAGACTCAATTGTATGATTTATGTACTCATATATTTATATACTATACAATTGTGTATTGATATTTTAATATTTTACACATAGTTCTATTTGTAAATTTTTATTGTACTTTATTTATTGGCATGAAATCATTTATAAAATAGTCATATAATTTATATACGTGTGTTTGTGCCAACATACGTGTATGTGTGCCACATACACATATATATATATAGAGAGAGAGAGAGAAAGATCACACATACATGGTAGATCAAAAATGTGGTATTTAAAAGCTGTAGAAGAGAAGTTTTACTTGAAAAATTATGCTGGCACTGTTGGTGAGCTATTGGGGGAGAAAGCCACACCCACAATGAAATAAAATATTATAGATATTTTGTGCTAAAAAATGTAAAAATTAAATGCTACATAAAATACAGGTGAATAAACTCTATCAGGCAGCAAAGGCATTTCTAAGCATGAAGCTAAGATCAGAAATAATAAAGAGAAAAACATGTAAGATTTAACTATATAAACATTAAGAGGTTACATAAGGAAACTATTCTCAACCAAAGTAAAAAAAAATAATAAAACATAAAGTAGAAAAGAATAATATCTTGCAAAAAGGTATGTGTATGTTCCTGACAGACAGTAGGTAAATGTCTCTATTATATTAAAAGTTATCACAATTAAAAAAGAATAAGTATTTCAGTAGAAAAATAAGAAATTCACTTATAAGCATTTCTAAATACACAAAAGGAAATAAACAGAAAAGCCATTATTGGAATCAAAAGAGGCAACAGTAAGAACAGAAAAATGAAAATAATAAAGAGCTATGAAGAGTTTACTTTAGTCTAATGGAAAATAATGATAGTATTTATAGTGAAGATGTAGATATGTAAATCAGTACAATGTTTCTGGAGATAATTGAGTAATATGTGGAAAAATTTTAAATGTGCATACTTTATGACTGATCAATAAATCGAGATTACAGGAAAAGAACTAAGAAAATAATAAGTCAATTAATCAAAGATGTACATAAGGACCTTCTTTATAATAGTAAAGTGTCTTAAATAATCTATATAATCAATAATCCAGGCTTTGTTAAGTAAATACAAAATGCCACACTATGAAATACTGTGCAGAGAGTAAAAGGATCTAAATCTATCTATAATATATTTTACTCAGAGATACACATACATGCTGTGTCTTATTACTAAAATAAACTTATGACATATCATTGTTCAGTAAAAAAATATTCATAAATTTTACCTACAGCAGAAGCTCATATTTGATAGGTATAAAATTAAATAGCGGTAATGATGTGGATAGTGATATAGATTTCGATTTGGATGTAGATAAAGACATAGATGTAGATTTAGATATATATGTATAGTCACACATTTGCATGCACACATGTCTGTAGAAACATACATTTGAAGACAGAACTCTCAAATCAGTAATCATGCTGTTGAAACAGCAACATGAGCATGCTTGCTTTACTGTGATAATGAGTCTATGGAAGTTATATTTTCAATAAATGTTTGATTAAATAAAACCTCAATATCTTTTATAAAGTTTTTAAAATTTATACCCTTGTGGCAAAATATTCTAAAGGCGCAATCTACAGTGCACTCAAAATTGGAAATGTTTAATTTAGTTCCCTATAAAATAAATGCAAATGCACACTATTCCCTCAAAGACAACAAATCGACCATGCATCAACATGGACTTTACTAGTTTACTTTACCAAGATAGTACCATCTCAATATAGTGGTCTATCTGTCTCAGCTCCTCAAATTTATGCTAAGTAATTTGAAGCAGCCTCTTCATTTTTACTTCCCTTTCAACACTTACGCTATTTCGCTGCATGTCATTAATACCTAATGAAGGCTGGTTGAATTTCATGCACTCATTTCCAATGTGCATAGCATAACAGTAAATTAAATGTTGGCCTTATGTTTAAATTTTTTTCTAATCCCTCAATATTATCATACGTAAAACTTGTCATTTTCATTGATAACTGAGATATTATGTGAATGCATTTTAAGTATATACCTTAAAAATATCCTTATGAGCTTTAGTTAAATGGGACGTAAGTGAATAATGGGTAAATATATGGATATAAAATGCACAGTGACCCTTTGGGTAGTCTGTGGACTAGTTTCTAAGAAGCATGCTATTTGTCTCATTTGTGTTGCAGTTGTTCTTGGTGACAGTACTGATGAGATTTCCTGCAGAACTAAATTTTTCCAAATTTTTATTTGACATCTAGCTTAAATGTGATGTTTTGCTTGTCTTACTAAATTCATATCTTCCCTTTGTTTCATTTGTACTTTCAGCAAGACAATTCAGTAGACCTATTACCATTATACAATTGAAAGAATGTTATTATCACATCAGTGTTATGAAGGTTGGCATATGAAATTAAAGCAAGAGTACAACATCTTTACCCTCCTGATGTGCTAGATGCAGAAGTCATGCTATTTTCTAATTATGTAGATTGTGTGCTGTGAAAAGCAATGCTGAACAGGCCAGCCGCAATGAAGTTGCATTAGCTACCAATGTTTAATATGCAGCAGAGGCTAATTTAGCAAACGAGAGCCACCAGAGAAACATAAATTCTCAATAATGAAGACTTTCCTGGGCATCTAGGTCAATTCCCCAAATGGTGGTTGCTATTCGAGGGGGAAAACACACAGCCTGGTGCATGTCGCTTACAAAGGTTCCGTTTTCGCGCCAAGCAGTTTTTTTTCCTCTGCCAAACATGTCTCTCTGTGAAAGAGTCTAGACAATTAATTAAGCACAATCAATGATCTGTATGATTAAGCTAAATAGCTTTATGCAATATACTATAATTTCAACTATCTTAGAAATTTAAGAACACACAATGTATTCTTAAAGTATACATTGCTCACCAGGGTAAAGAATAGAATATTTCAGAGATAATTCACTTGCTCAGTCCTGTGACTTTTATATTGTTCCATATGCTTGCCCACTTATCTAACACAGGGAGTGCTTTCTCTCTCTCTTTCTTTCTCTCTCTCTCTCTCTCTCTCTCTCTCTCTCTCTCTCTCTCTCTCTCTCTCCTCTCTTTCTTCTCTCTCCTCTCTCATTCCTGGCAGTGTACTGGAGCAGAAGGGAGATGTGAGGACTGTTTTGAGTGTTGTAGAAAATATGGGCAAACTTTACCAGAACATTTTCTTTCTTAAGATGCAAGTTAGGCTTTAAAACTTCTTTGTAAAGAAAAAGAAGTATAAATGGTTTCAATTGAGGAAACATCCGGTCACATTAAAGCAAAGAAGAAAAATCAGAATTCAAATGGATAGGTAGCTCATAAATTATTTGAAATGCTGCTTGTAAGTCAAAGAAAAAAATAAATGAAAGAATGAGATTTTCTAAACATAAACATGATAGTCATAGAATGTAGTGTTTAAAAAACAACAAAATCATGATGTAATAGTCCTAAAATGCAAAAACTAATTAAAATTCTTATATATCGATAGTAAAAGAACACATGGAAAACATACAGGGTTGTCTGTAATATGAACATCGTTGTTCCATTATATAAACAAAACTTTTCAAAATTAGTGTATTATTAGATAATCATTAAACACGGGAAAGAAAGTTTTCAAAAGTTCCATAGTATATCTTAAAAGTTGGCATTTTTAGCATATTTTAAAAGTGAACGTGCAAAGTAAAACTCCTCTCACAATTGAGACGTTGTCTCCGTAGTATACCTATTATAAGAAATAGCTTCTCCTTTGGTGCATTTGGTACATATAAATTGCAGTCTTTGCAATTTCAAAATGTCATTTGCTTAATTTCACCCTGTTTTCCATGCTGCGTGGTGCACTTTACAAGTAGAGAAGGGGCAGTGCCTGTTTTTTTCAGGACACTATCTGAGAGCATTGCACAGTGCCTGAGTGCATGACTTGATATTTCTGGACCCAGATTTCATTATAGTTATGTGGTCATCTGTAACTAATCTTTAAGAAAAAACAAAACAGAACGAAACCTACGCTTGCAAAGTATGCGCCTGTGAGTGCCTGCAGTTTGAAGCAGACTCCCCAGACAAAGACACAGGTGGATGGTAGTCATGCCCTTTTTCCCATTTTATTTCATCATATTATGGGGGTACAAATATTGTTAGGGTTACATATATTGCCCCTGCCACCCCTCCCGCCCCCCCCAACGAGTCATGCACTTTTGACATTGTGACATGAGCCGTCACTGAGCTGACTCAAACTAGTCCCCTAAATGTTTGGGGGTTTTGTTTGCTTGTTTGTTTTGTTCCATTAATCCTCCTTCCCCAAAAGGTTTTATGCATTTATAAGTTAATGAAACCACTTTTTGATAGAGGTCTTACATATTTGATTGCAATAGTCAATGGTACCTGGTTTTTTAGATGGTCAAGTGGGATGGAGAATATAGGATCAGGAATAAACACTCTTAAGTGCGTTTATTCTTTAATAACTCTTAAACACTCTTAAACACACTTTTTTATATTATTATTAATGTAATGTAATCGACAATCAATTGCCAACAAGCAACTTATTTGAAGGAAGAGTTTAAAATGTTCAAGGTTGATTCCTAAAATTTGTATAGCATTTTATGGTTTTGAAATGCTGCTGCTTTATTATGCTTAGTAACAATAACTATGAGCCGGTTGTTACTATACCTTTTCTACAGTCGGAAGGGTAGAGGTGAGGGGAAGTTACCGGAACAGCTCACTAAGCAGGTGGTAACTGGGCACTCGGAGTCTCAGGTCTTGATGTCAAGTTCAATGCTCCTACAATTACACCAAAGCTGCCTTCCGTCACACAGCCCTGATTCTGTTGGCTACTGCTCCAACTTTCGCAGTCTCCACCTGTCCTCGGTAGTTACCATCTAATCAAAGAGCTCATCTCTCAGCTAAATTTTAGGACCCTGTAAATGCTTTTCGTAGTTGAGAGCGGTGATATTTCTCAGCAATCTCCAGTCAGGCTGCTGCTCTCTAGCTCCAGGCCATGGATTACCTGTGCTTAAGTTTTAGTTCCCTAATTAATTACTGCTGCTTCCGAACAGCTAGTCAATGGCAGAATCAATCAAAATTCCTTGACCTTTGTTTATTTCCCCAGGTGAGACTCCGGAGGGAACCAGGTGTTTGTAGTAATCTCTTTTTCCCGGTGACCCATGAATGTTTTATGGGCAATCCAAATCACAGCAGCCAGCTGTTAGCTCCAGAAGGCACTCAACCCTCCTCCTCCAAAGAAACCTGAATACTGCTTCTCTTTCACCATTTACATGTTTTAGTGCTACTGCAGCCATAGATTGTATTACTCAATCAACAAATATTTATTCAGTATCTGCTGGAAGCCTGCTACTATTCTTAATCCTGTAGCTATGCCAGTGAATCAAAAAAATGGGTTCATGGCCTGGAGGAGCTTCTATCTACAGGATAAATTGTATAGAGGGCCGGTAAGTGCTCTTACCGAGCTGTAACAGGGTAATGGGGTGGAGAATATCTGCGAATCTCTCATAGATGGAAAAGTCTTCTCTGGAAAGATGATAGAGGAGGATAGACCTAACATGATAAGTAAATAGCTTTGTGAAAATCTGGAAAAAGATAACTTCCAGGAAAAGGTACGGCAAGTATCACGTTGCTGAGACACGAATCACTAGTCTAATGCTAGAGAGTTGGATTTAGTGAAGGAAAAAGAGAGAGGGTCGGTGATGTCTAAGGAGTAGGCAGGAATGCTCATGTACGGCCTCTTGGCCATAGGAAGGATCATGTTTTATCATGTAAAATGGGAATTAGGGAAGTTATAATATTTTATACTTTGAGGAAGAAAACGAGATCGTCCATACAGTATAAAAGAGACCACACACGGGAAAGAACGGAGAATGGCAGATGAGTTAAGAGGACATTAGTAATTCAGAAACTGTGGTGGCTTGGATTAAGATTTTAGTGACAGGAATAATCAGATTTGCTCAGCTACGGAATATATTTTGGAGTTAAATATGACAGGACTTACTGGTGCACCAGATATAGGATGTAAAGAAAGAGAAATCAAGCATCCTAACCATTGGCCTAAGCAACTAAGGAAACAGAAGCGTCATTTTCTGGGATGGGTAGGGTTTCAGGTAGACAGCGCATTGTGAAATGGATCCAGATAGCCCGCCCCATGGTAGCCTAGAAGTTTGAGATGCCATCTGGATATTCAAATGGAGGTCAAGTAATCTGTTATCTTTTACATATATGTAGTTCACAATGAGGTGATATCTGTTGCCATACGTGTGAGAGTCATCAGTATCAAGGATGCATGTGAAATTGTGAAACTGGATGAAATCCCTAGGGAGATAATTTAGAGAAAGAAGAATTAAAAACAGAAGAGAAGAGAAAAAAAAATCTAAGGACCAAACCCTTCATCCCTACAAATTTAGAGATTTAGTAGATGGATTAGAAACAATGAGTGCAAAAAAATAACCATTTGGATAGGAAGGAAACCAGCCAAGTGTGGTGTCATAGACATCTAGGAGAAAGACAAACTCTTAAATATGAGGGAGTGGTGTGAAATAAGGCCATGTGGGCCACAGGCCTATGAAGGCTCATATTTTATCATGTGAAATGGGACGTAGGGGAGTTCCCACATGTGGGTCTCATGCCCAGCCTGCAGCAGCCTGCCCGGGAGGCCTTCTGTCCACGGCCTGCTGCGGTGTGAATCTGACCCATGGGGAGTCAGACTGCTGTCTCCAGTAACAATTCAGGAAGCCAAAATATAACTGTTCCAAAATGACCGGGACTTACTTAATAGATCATATCTTACCTAACTTTTATTCCCGCTTTCAATTTAGGGTCAGTCAGAGAAAGCCAAATATGCACCCGCAACCAATCACGTAGCCTGCCCTACTTGGGTTAGCCCCCTCCGGTGTTCACTCACCACAGCCTTGACTCCGAGCATCCTGAAGCCTTCCCTTTTCCTGGATAAAGCTCTCCCACTCCTCTGGCTGCCTTTGAATCTCGGCCAAAACATGAGTGACTGTGGCCGACTCCCTTGCTATAGCCACCTCTGAATAAATAGCTTTTGCTTGTTCTCATCTGGATTTATTTCCATGCGACAAGCACTATCTTAAATGCATTGATGGACTGGCCAGAAATAAGGAAAAAATTAACGAGCAAACAAAGCACACTCAGCTATGGAACCCAGTACGAGAAGCAGAACACCAAACGGGCTTTCCACCTGGAGGAAATATGCCATCCTTGATCTTGAGCTTTGTTTTCTTTTCTTTTTTGTGTGTGTGACATTGTGGGGTACAAGGAACAGGAGACAAGCTAAGGCCAAGCACAGGGACTGTAATTGGATAATGTTTTAATGAAGGTGGTACACCTCCATCATTAGTGCAGAGGTGAACTATAATTAAACTCATCTTTCAGGACACAGCCAAATAAAATGCCTGTGTTGAATGTTGATGAGGCTTGGCTAAAAAGGTATCGAGGACTGGCACAGTCCTGGAGAGCCACGTGTTGATAATGAGGGAGTTGGCCAACGCCCACACCTTGTCCATCCTAGTCCTGGTGTCTGGGTAACATTTCGGTACCCAGTTTACCTGTATCTCATTATCTTTATGCCATCGCAGTTGGGCATCTTTTCTACCATAGCACAGACTTCACCCTCACCTGTCAGTCTTCACCTCAACACATCTGATCTGGCTCAACTCACTTTTGAGGGAATTCTTTTCAAAATGTGTTACATGAACAAACCCCTCTGTGATTAAATAACTTTCTATGACTTTGGGATCGACACAACTAAGTGTATATGGATAGTCTCATATACTTGAATATAGTATAAAATGGAATTCTTCTAAGGTCACCAAGACAAAGCAGATCTCAAACTTATTTTCTCATCAATGGTTTTGCAAAGACATTATCATGGGACTAGTGCGTTTAGTAATACCCTTTTAGAAGTACATGTTATGCTTTCTAGAATCTGTGAATCCATAGAGATCTTACTTACTATCTGTTTTAGTTCATTTTTTGCTGCTATAACAGAATACCACAGACTGGGAGATTTTAAAGAAAAGAAGATTTTTTTAGATCATGGTTCTGGAGGCAGGGAGGTCCAATGGCATGGTGCTGACATCTGGTGGGGCCCTTTGTGTTGTGTCATCACACGGCTGAGGGAATCACCTGGCAAAGGGGCAAGAGCAAGAGAGCCAGAGAGAGCTCACTTTTATAACAAAGCCCTCCCCACGATAAGGAGCCTGCTCCTGTGATAATTAGATTAATCCATTAATTTATTCATGAAGGCAGAGCTGACATGAATCCATTCATGAGGGCAGAGCTGACATTAATTCATTTATGAGGGTAGAGGGATTAAGTTGCCAACACATGAACTTTTGGGGGATGCATAATTGAACCATCTTCCACTGTTTTATTCTGCTCTTTTTTGAACGCTGTTTCTTTCTATTGATGCTTGTCCTCATCCTTGATTTCCCATCTCTCTCAAATCAAATGAACTACAAAGTCCCAAGTCTAACGTGCCAGTGAGCAATTACAAACTATAGTATGATCTGAAAATAAAATTATCTCACCTCTTTTCTCTAGTCACAATGCATACTTTTTGTTTTTAGAACACACCCCTTCTGGAATAGTGAGGTGCTAACATCTCTGCTTCTCCTGCCAGCAATGCTCTTCACCAATGACTCCACGTCCCACATCCTCAAGCCTCTGTTCCTATATCACCTTAGCTAAGAGGCCAGAGAAGCACCTACTGAGAACATAATTCTCTACCCACCCTTTTCTTTCCTTACCCAGCTGATTTTTATTCATCAGGGTTAGCATCACATAATGAATACAAATGCACTTGTTTACTTCCCTAATGTCCCTTTCCCTGCACACTAGAACACATGCTCAGGAACACAGGTGTGTTTTTGGTCTGTTCATGTTATCTCCCAGCACCCAGAATCGTGCCTGGCACAGAGTAGGTTTTCAAACAACATTCTTGGAATTATTCAAGGCAAACACCAAATCCCCCATGTGGGGTTTTGTGGGCAAGGTATCCTAGATATAGCACTATTTATGGCTTACTTGTTCCTGCTGAAGGTACCCATTTGTTGGCAGATACGCTGTATGGGGAAATCTGTGAGCGATATATATGTACACACTACATATGTGTGTGATTAATCTGTTAATTTTGAAAAATCTCTTTTATGCTGAATAATGGCTGGATGAATTTTAGTGCTACTATTAAGTGTGATTTTAAGATTTGTTCTTGAATGCTGAGGGAATATAGCTGACACTTATCATCTTTACTGACCTAAATCATAAACTACATAGAAAAAAAAATCTTTCATATTTGGGAAATAAGTCCAGCTATCTAGGAATAATATCTTGGGGGGTTTCCTCATGTTTAAGCCAGTCTTCAGTCTCCAGCTGGGAAGGAGAATCTCTGCTAATCCCTTCAGGAGGCCCATTAGCCGGGCAGGGTGTGCGCTGGCATAAACGACCATCTGCGGGTCGTGACCGCACCGAGCCTGACGTCCATGCAGCAGGAGACCAGGGAACCCTTGTCCCTGGTTTGTGCTGCCAAGAGGAATAAATGACCAAAGTCAGGACAAGAATGCAGGTGCCAAACTGCCTACACAGCCTGCTAGAAAATGCTCCTTGGAAAGTGTCTATGATAGAGAATAAAATTAGAAAACTTCAATGAGGTCTGTGAGTTCCAGGGTCAAGCAACTTCATTCATTCTTTCACAAAAGTATCTTTATGAGCTGTCATGAATATCGGAGTGGGCGAGAGACTAACAATGCCACTGCTTGCATGGAGTTTGTATTCTAAAGGAGAGGGCCAGGCTATTAAACAAAATCACAGTGTGTCTAATAATACATGAACAAGAATGAAACAGAGTGCGGGGATGACAAGTGACTGGAGAAAGGGAACTATGGAGACGAAGGGTGGAGAGGGTCCTTTCACAGGGGGAGACGGATGCTCTCAGAATCAGAGGGCACAAAGGAACATTCTGATCTAGAGACAGGAAACGGCTGGTGCCAAGGCCAAATGCAGGGGCCAGTTCAGTATGTTCAGTGAAACGGGGATGAGAACATAGTACCTGAGAGTGACATCATAAGCTGTATCTCACAAGACAACATCGGAGAGCAGACAGAAGGCCAGACCATGCAACAAGTATGGTGTTTAGATTTCATCCTGAGACTGGCAGGATATGTTTGGAGTATGTGCAGCAAGGAAGCCACCACAGCTCATCGAGAGGCTGTTAGAGAAGGTCAAGTGACAGACGTGGCTTGAACCAGGGTGGTGATAGTGGCGAGAGCAGAAAGTGGACACTTTCAGGAACTGTTTTAGAGGTGGTGTTGGTGAGACCTAAAGGTACATATTTAGGTAAGCGATATATGAAATATAGAAATTAAAAATGATTCTCATATTTTTGGGCTGAAGAAATTTGGAAGGGATAAGGACAGGAAAGGGTGGACATCGAGACATCTGTTTTGGCCACTCTAAGTTTGAAATCCCAATTAAATATCCAAATGCAAATACCAAGTAGACCATTGCATGTACATATCTGGAGATCTGCTGGGAAATCTGAGCTACAAATGCAAATTTGAGAGTCATTCTGTAAAGATGGGATCTAGAGATAAAAAAAAATTGCCCAGTGATTTGGGAGGTTGAAGTGGGAGGATTGCTTGAGGCCAGGAGTTTGAGACCAGCCTGGGCAACATAGCAAGACCCCCACCTCTACAAAAAGTAAAAGACTTAGCTGTGTGTGATGGCATGTCCCTGTAGTCCTAGCTGTTCAGGAGGCTGAGGCAGGAGGATCACTTGAGCCCAGGAGTTGAGGTTACGGAGAGCTATGACGTGACCCTGTACTCCAGCCTGAGCAACAGAGCAAGACTGAGACACTGTCTCTCTAAAGAAAAAAGAAGACTTAGAGAAAATCACTCAGGTAGAACTTACAGAAGATAGAGGAGAGACATGGCTGAGAACAGAGTGTTGGGTCACTCCACCACTTAAAAGTCTGAAAGGGAAGTATGGACCAGAAAAGGAGACGGAAGGGCTGTAATTACATGCACTAGCGTTGGTTCTTGCCTTTAGCCTGCCTTTTCAAGTAGGGACACTAGAGACAGGAATGGTCTAGCATGTAGGCTCCAGCTGACGCAGGGGGAGAGAAAGGGAGTGATGATACAAGAGCGTGATCCTAAGCAGACAAGGTGGGTGAGAGCCACGGGGAAGCGGAGGGATGGCCCACAGATAACGTCTGACCCATCATCCTTTGCAGCACGACAGAGGGCCAGTGGATAGGTACATCTGCACGTGCACGGATGGGTTTGGTAGGGAGACACCTGAAGGGTTTTCATCCAATTGCTTCTCTTTGCTCTGTGAAGTATGAGGCAGGCCATCAGCTGAAAATGTAAGCAAAGATTCAGGGCAAGGAAATGGCTTGCATTTGTGAGAGCATGCAAGCGGATTAGAAGAGAGCAAAAACATTTGGACAAAAACAAACTAGCAATGTATAGCAGGGTCATAGGCGATGGTAAGGGCCCAAATGTCATGATCTGTGAAAATGATCAGTGTGCTAGTCAGGTGCCCGTAGGGTGACAGCAACAAGAAGTGATTCCAGAGGACCAAGGCTCTGCGATTCTACAGAGACATCTTAAGGCATGATCTTTACTGCACCATTGGAACTCAAAATAGCTCCACACCAATCCAGGAGTCAAGTAGCAGCTCCTCACTCCACACCAGAAAATTCAAAAAAATAAATCCATGGTCGGACATAATTATAGTATTCACTAAATATGCAAGCTACAGCCCCCAAAAGCAAAGGAGTAGAAATTTAGCTGCGATAAACTAAAACAAGACGAGTCATGAAAAGAAGGCCATGCACTATATGATTCCAAAGATATGGCATTCTGGGAAAAAGCAAAACTATGGAGATAGTAAAAAGATCAGTGGTTGCCAGTGGTTGGGATTGGGTGTGGGTATGAATGGGCAGGAGACAGAGGAATTTTAGGGCAGTGCAAACAATCCTTTTGATACTATAATGGTGGGAGCCCACTGCATGTACGACACCAAGAGTGAGCCCTAACCTTGGACTTTGGGTGACAATGATGTGTCGATGTAAAATCATCAATTGTAACAAATGTACCACTCTAGTAGGGAGTGTTGGCAACGAGGGAGGCCGTGCATGTGTGGGGAAGGAGGGTATGCGGGAAATCTTTGCACCTTTATTGCAACTTTGCAGTGAACCTAAAACTGCTCTAAAAAAATAAAGTATGAAAATTAGAAAAAAATTCCATATCAGAGGTCAAAGGCTACCAGGAAAAAAATATTTTCTACATAGATATGTTTGCATTGGGAATTTCAAGTATCTTTCAGGTCAGAGTAATACAGTGGGGCTAAAAACACCTCCTACTTCACAAGACTTTACATTGAACAATCAAACTTGTTGACTGGCGACACTCAAATGACATTTTAGATGAACTAAGAGTGCTTCTGGCTACTTCTAATATATTGACATGAAAGATTTGCTAGAAAAAAATTAATGAAACTTAATAAAATAATTTTTCCATATCATTTTCATATGAGATGTTTATCTTCAAAAATAGTTTTGTTTTTGTTTTGTTTTGTTTTTCACATGGCCAAGATCAGTGGGTCTGACAGCGATGCCCATGGACCACCTTGCGATGAGGGAAATGGCCCGGATGCTCTGATTTTGTCCTGAATTAGTATACAGATAATAAGAGCTATCCCACTGCCTACGAACGAAAATGCACTTTTGAAAGCAAATTGGTCTCAAATGTCTAAAGCGTTTGACTTTAAGCTTACGCTAATCGCCTGTAATGGTCCACGTCAAAATTGGTTCAGACGTGTAAGCAGTAGGCAGGCACCGAAGGCCAGATGATCGCAGCGTGGACTGGGTTGTCGTGGCCTCTAAACAAACAATGGGACAAAACAGAAACAAAACGAAACCTGATTGAGGGAAACGCAGCCAGCGTAAGATGTTCTCAAATGATTTGCCTACCATGTTTACAACATTTAATGCAGCCATTACTTGGACCAGAGGTTTATACACAGCATGTGATATTACCCAAAATCTTGGAATAGGCTTGAGTGGAGAACATGTGTTTCAAAAAGGAGTAAGTTTATGTAGAGAGAAAGAAGCCTCATGTAGATAAGTCAATGGAGAAAATGAAATCGTGCACCAGGAAACGGATTGGGATAGCAGACCACTCCTTTAAATACGCAATGGGATTCTCCAGGCCACAGGCACATTGCAGCTCGGATTTGGACGTATAGCAGAGGTATTGCATAAAGGACGAGGGAGATTATTTCTCCAGAAGAGCATTATCGTGTGCAATTCTCAAGCACATATTTTAAAAAAAATGTTTTGTGAACGGAAAGAGTCCAAATAAGAACAACGAAAATGATATAAAGTTTAGAAAACCCAGCGTATAGTAAAGCTCACACAACGGTACTTGTGTCTCCCCGGAGAGACACTAATGGGCTTTATGGATTGTCAGTAGCTCTTGAAAGAACAGACTAAATTGGGGGCAAGGGACCTGCTTTAAGTAGTCATTGTGTGTCAATAAACAATTGTCTGTAATGACAAAGCAGGAGAAGTATCTTGTTTAATTGGAACAGAGGGTTTTGCAAATTGCTTTCTTCGGAGGCATATATATTTAGGAGACGAAACGAAAAAGAAAATGTGTAGTTATAAGGAAAAGCTGGAAATAATTCAGTTTTGGGGATAAATCTGTGATATTCTGTAAACATTTAAAATATGGGCATCTTTAAATTAGAAAACAATAGAAGCCGTCACTTGGCTAATTCTGGTGTCCTTTGATTTCATGAGGCTGATGAGACAGACCTTATTGAAACATCAATAAGAAAGTTGCTACTAAGAGACTGCTCTTTCGCTCTGAAATTTGCAAAGCTAAATAAAAACAGTGACTCGAAGAGCTTGTGTCTGTCCCAGCATTCACAGGTACACAGCTACATTGTCCTTCCCACGCAGAGCTCCCCGAGTGGAAGGGGCTAAGATGCATAAAAGGACTTCACAGCAGTGGGAAAGGAGGAATTTTGGCCGCAGAAGAACTTAAACTTATTCTGGCGCCGACCGCTGGTGGGCGCGAGTTTGGTGTCACATAGCTCCTCGTCATCAAAAGCACTTCTCGAGGCACCCTGCCAGAATCCCTACAGACAGGGGGAAAAGAACTTTTATTCAACGTATTAAATTTCGCGTCACTTCTCCCCAGTAGCAAGGGAGGCAGAAAGGAGATAGAGTGATGAATTATGGTCCCAGGCAGGGAAGGGTTATTCATGGTCCCTCTGATGGCAGGACTTGCCAGGAGACTCAGGAGCCGGGAACAGCCGTGTGTTTTCCCCTCTTTGTACACATCACTGCCTCCTCCTGAAGACAGGGCAAAAGGCCAAGTGATTTCAGTCAGATGCAAAACGTGGCTATCTCTTAGAATTGCATTTTTTTAAAAAAAAATGCATGGCGTGTTTTGTTGAAATGTATTTTGGAATGGTGATTTTTGGATGCAGCCACAATAGATTACTACTCATTGCTTGGAAAATTTATCTATAGCCTTTAATTGATAGTCAACCTTCTTTCGTGAAATTTCTTTACTTTTAAGAGATATGACTTTCTATGAAGGGAAAAAAAATACATGTGCAAGTTTTGGCGGCATGGGTTTGATGGGAGGGAGGGCAGTAAGAATCAATAGTCTCGAAAAATATAAATATGACCATAATTGAGCCTATTTTATAGCAAAAGAATCCTGGTTGGTGAATCACTGTTTTGTAATGGTTTAGAGGAGAGACAGACATGTGTTCGATGACCTTGAGCAAATGGTTAAATGTCTCTCTCAGTGTTCTTACCTGTAAAATGGGGATAAAAATACCAACCTCGAAATTAGAAAATGAGTATTCAATACCAGGATACAAAGCGTTTCGAGTGCAGTGTTGGCATATAGTAAGTTCTTAGGCCATTCAGGATAGATGTCTTTGGAAGCAGAAAGTTCATAAATTCAGGTGTTGAGTGGATTAAAACAGATCAAGCCATCTTCTAAAACAACATAACTTAAAATCAAAGGATATGTTTATTAGATGTATATGTATGTATAAAATATTTGTACACATATATGTACATATGTATATGTATATATATATAGACACAGAAATATTTAAGTGTCTTTTGCACTTACAGACTTGTTTCTGTCTTAAATTTTTAACTGTGTTTTCTTTCTTCGAGGATTGTCCTTGTTTGGGTAATTCAGGTTTAAAGAAGGTGTTCCTTTGGCACAAAGTAATGCATTTTATCTCTCCTTAACTACCTAGGTATCCTTAGAAGGGAAAAAAAAACATTGTATTTGGAATGGGCTTTTCCAAATGTAGGCAAAGAATTTTCCTCCCTGCTGAGGCAAATTTTGCTTAAGCCAAGTTGGATCCCAGCTCCCTGTACTGTTTTCTGGGGAGCCCTCTCCACCCCTGGCTTCCAGGAACCCCTGTACCTGCTGTATTTCCCTGGCCTCCCACATCAAACCCTGCTCTCACTTTGATTTTGAGTCCTGGGGAGATGCTATAACAGAGAAGAACATGCACTCATGGCAATGGCAGATATGTTTTGTAGTCTCTTCTACTACTTACGTGACTTGACTTTCTACCAGGGCTTCAAATAATGAGTAAAAATCACTCTCTATATATGCAACCTAAATATAGCCTGACTCCTGACATTTTTCACCAATTCATATGCAATTTTTTTAAAAAACTGGGAAATCGTGACTTTTTTTCAGTTCCAAAGAAATCTTTTTTGTTGGTTTAAATCTCCTTAAAACTTCCTACTTATATTTCCTGTTAACATTTTCTTCTATCCTTGCCCTCATTCATGAGCCACATCAGACGGCTGTTCAAGGTATCAGCTCAGTTCCTCCCTTTCAACCCACAGCTCCTTCCAAATAGACAATTTTTTTTTTTTCTCCTTTGGGTCAGCGAGTATAAGACCCCTTTCTCCACTTGGATTACCTTGTAAGGTTAAGTAAGTATGAATAGATAGATCATAGCCCTGCCAGATAGGAAAATAGTATTTTCTTTTGTTTTTTAAAAGATGGGGACTTTCTCTGTTGCCCATGCTGGACTCCAACTTCTGAGCTTGAGTGATCCTCCTGCCTCAGCCTCCCTAATAGCTGGAACTACAGGCACTCGCCCAGCTTAGGAAATGATGTTTTCCTTAGTGACTCTTTGACAACGGAATTGGAAATCTGGGACTCCTTTATTTTAAAGTGTCCCAGGAGGGGTCTCTGGTCCCAGAAGCAAGCCAGAAGAGGTGGCCTCCAAGCAATATCACAACTGTCCCCTCATGTCCTGTCTGCATCCGAACAAACGGCCAGCTTCTGGCAGAGCAGCAGCGATCACTAAGTGAGCAGGAGCAAATCCCCTCCTTTCCAGAGGATTCCTTCCCCAGAGTATTTACCTTTTCTCTAGGCAACTCAGAAACGTGTTAACTTGCACAAGCTTGGTAGATGGAGACACCTCTTTTCAAGATTTTAGTTTCTCGATTCTCTCTCAATTGCAACAAAAGAAGCCCTGATACTTCATTTTCCCTCTGAAGATTCAGATGTGGTAGGATGTCTGCATATGTCTCAATAGAAGATTTGAGTTTAATTTTAGTTATTTTGGTGGCTGGGGTACAAAAATAGCGCATTAGGAGGGAGAAATGGTCAGAAAAAAATGCTCAAGGCACTGCCTTCTAAATGTTCCCTTTTGCAGGCTTAAAAGATGTCTGGACAAGCATGGAGCAGGGATAAAGTAGCCTCAAGACATCTGAGAGGATGGAGGGATACAAGCTTGCCATTGACCATTATACTACAAACATGCATCTACTGGATCAGAGAAAAGAATAAGTGACTTTAAGGAAACAGAATGGCAATAAGCTAGTGGCAAACTATGTGAAAAGATGTAAAGATACTGTCATATGAAAACATCAGGAGAATGAACTAGAAAAAGATACTAGAATAAATAAGGTTGATGTAATACACCTACACATGCAGGTTCACACACAGAGAGAGAAACGAAACAAAGCCGATGTATTGGAAAAAATCAATTTGGAAATAAAATACAGCCCAGATAACCGTAAAACTTTACTGATGTGAGTGAAAGAACACTTGAACCAAAGATAAGCATTCAGTTTCTAGATGGCAAAGTAGATGGTTACCGGGATTTTATTTTTCCTCAAAAAGTATCTACATATTTAATTCAATTTCAATCGATTTATCAAAATGATCTTAAATACTTGTGGAATGTTTAGAAGGCAAGAGTAGAAGAAATAGCCTCTAAAGAGAAGTGTAGTTACAGGAGGTGTATATGGCAAGATAGTATAACATAGAGTACAACCACACTAATGAAGTTGGGTTGGTACTAGTGTTTGAATATGTCGGTAGGGGGGCAGTTATGTCAGAAAGCAACCGTATCCTTATGTGTGTGTCCACACAATGAACGATTTAAAATCACACAGACCTCACATCAATGGAAGGACTTTGACACAAAGAGCACAGTTCACATTTTCATCTAATTCTTGGTGAATAAAAAGTTGATTGATAAAAAAACAATAATTTTTAAACTTAAAGTAATGTAGGTTAGGCAAAAATGTATCTCTTCTTTCAAAATAAACATTTCTAAAGCTTGAAACAAGGGCAAAAACCAAAATTGTAAAGAAGAAAAAATTCTACTTCATAAAAATTAAAATATTTTCACATTAGAACTACCACAAAACATATAAATAAAATACTATCAAGCTAACAGAATATTTGCAACAATAAGACAAAAATTAATGTAGTCTATAATGATTTTTATGCCTACCGATAAAATGAAAAACTTGATAAATCAGGTAAAGTATTTCAATAAGCAATTTTCTAAAGATAAATACAAATAGCAAATAAACATATTAAAATGCATATTTTATTTATAATCAAATTATAAGATAACTCCTATAATGTTTTTGGATGTTTTTCCTTTTTTTTTCTTTTGCTTGATGAATTAGCGTAGCTTAAAAAAACTGATGATAGGTAATTTTAGTAGTCTCACAAGGGCTGGGGAAAATGATGAATATTGATACAAACTTTTTGAAAACAATTCTGTATATTGAGTCTTAAAAATGTTCGTAAACTCTGATCCAAATAATTTTATTTCCCATATGTACCCTAAGAAATTATCTGAAATTAAAAAATATGATGACAAATATTTTCAGTAGAGAATTTTTTATGTCAGTAAAGAAATTGTTAATAGCTTAAATGATCAACAAAGTAAATATTTTAATTGGTTAAGGTACTTGCATATGTTAAAGAATACTATATAACTATTTAAATCAAATCCTCAAGGTTTTTCCTGAAAAGAAAATTATGCTTTTGGCATAATGTTCAATGCATACTTCAATATTATGCATAGCATATAAGTTGAAGTATGTAAGCAACATACAGAGAAATACATTATGTGAAGAATGGCTAAATGTTAGCAGTTTCTTCCTTGGGTGGTAGATTTTAAGTTAATCTATTATTTTTAATAGTAATTTTTTAAATTTCATTTTACTAATAGTAATCTCCACTCCACAATTTTTCTACTAGATGGTATATTTGGTTTCCCAAATACTATACTAGGGCACAGATGCTTTGATCAGCAAACAAAGTATTGAATTTGCTTGGTTACTATTAATATATTTTTCATGATACTTTGACATCTTTCTTGTATACAGTCATTGATGAATAAATTACATTTTGTCCATTTTCTCCCAAGTTTAGTACCTTCAGGGTGGGCTAGAATCCAATTTCACATTATCTCATGTAAAATCTAAAACCATAGACTCATCTGGAGAGAAAATGCCCTGACCACAGGCCTGCATTCACTGAGAACTTGTCAAAACTGTATTCTATTATCCAGTGCTATTATCTCAATTTGATTTCTAGGAAAAAATCACATTCTCTAATCTAGTTTTTACCAAAGAAACCAGTTGTGAGATTTTCCATATCTGTGGCAACTACATTCAAATTGCCCTTGTTTCCAATTTCTTATTATTTTTTTAGAAAAGAGCTGCATTTACTTCAAGGCAATAGTTGGGAAGAGGGATGAGCAATGGAGAAGCAGTAGGACAGTTTTTAGGTCCAAAAATTATACAATTTTAATGAGACGACATGACCACTCTCCTTTAGAATAGCCCGATTCCTTCCTTCTCTTACACTTTCTGTCTACATCTGTGAGGGAATGGGCCCCTCTAAGACCTGGATGTCTCAGAAGAGGTGGAGGGAAATCAGGGGATTCTTTCTGTACATACTGATTTGTTTGTTTGTTTTCTTTTGTCAGGGAGCCCCAAATAATAATGAATTATAAGCCACTGATCCAGCAAATAATAAATTGATATTCTGTTGTCCATTTGGATATGTTACCACATATCTTGGTCTAATGGTCTGGACTCATAAGGAGAAAAGTTGGCTTACTAAGATTTGGACATCTCTTGGCTCCTGTTTTAATGTCAAATTAATACCATTAAAGTTTGCCATATATCCTCTTCAACTATAAGTCAAAATAATTCATTCTCCTATAAGTGTTGAGGTCACACCCTACATTATCAGAAAGAACTAACAATTCCCTTTGATCATTAAACAAAAAAACATTACTTCTTATTTGTTTCAAAGTTCAACAGTTGGGCAATATGAGTACATCAAGAATCATTATTTAGGGTTTTTTGTACCATTTTATGTGGTTATCTTTATGCTACAGACTGAATGTTTTATATCCCTCAAAATTCATGTTTTAAAACTTAATCCCCAATATGATGGTATTTGGAGATGGGGCTTTGGGGTGTGATAAGATCATGAGGGTGGAGCTCTTGTGAACAAGACTAATGCCCTTTTAAAAGAGACCCTAGAGACAGCCCTTGCCCCTTCCGGCATGTGAGGACACAACCAGATCTCCAATCTTTGAACCAAGAATTGGGCCCTCACTAGATATGAAATCTGTTGGCATCCTTGCTCTTGGACTGCTTGCCCTCCAGAACGGTGAGAAACTCCTGCTGTTTATAAGCCACTCAGCTCATGGTATTTTATTATAGCAGCCCAAATAGACTAAGACACTTTAATTCATCAAATGAAATAGGTAAAATATAAAATGCATTCTTAAATTATTTCTATTTGAATTGAGATTCTCTGCCCCTTCATTGAAAACCCTGTTGTAAAAACATGTATGTGATTAGAATCATCCTGATCTCTAAAGTTATTGCAACACACTGGAGTTACCATTATCAAACATTAATTAGGATACATATAGAAAAAACTGAATATGCATGTTAGATGTCTCATGAAGTATCTGTAAATATGTTAAATGTCAGATTATATAATAACTTTAGGAAGTTTTCTGGGCTCTAGAAGCCAAGTTTTACTTTATTCCTCAACATGTGCAAATAATACTTTGCTCAACTTTTAAAAATTCTTGGAATATTCTCATTGATTTGGGTTTTTATTTTACATATATGTATGTGTTTTATTTCTGAAATTCAAACTTTGTGATTATGTTAGTTTTTATTTGGGCCATGGATACATGTTATTTATTTGTTAAACAGATTTTGAGAGCCTCAAGAGATAAAAACTAAAGGTCTTCCTTCTTTTGCTAGGGTACCTATCCCCGTGGAAAATGGCCCATGTGCCTGCCGAGGTGTGTGGACACACAAATGCATGCATATGCACACACAATACACACACATACACATACACAGCTTACCAGTTTCATTATGATTGAGGTATATGGAATGTTTGATATTAATATAATGCATTCAGTCAGCTTACAGTGGGATAAATGCTGAGGTACTTTAAAACCCCTTTGTTTCTCTGCCAAAAACATATGTTCCTGTCTTTTTTAGCAGTTCCCTTAGAAAAAGAATTAATTCTAGACAGCTTTGAGCTATTCATGCCAAGACCACAGGCACTAAAGGAAACAACTTTCAAGAGAATGGCTACCTCTACCCTCACCTTAATGACTTTTCCTTTGGATCAATGTCCACAGGTTTCGGATGTGTGCGTGCGGAGTATTTATTTAGTACGCTGCAGCGACTGGGGATAGCACCTGCTTGGTCTGTTGATCACCCGTATTAATGTGTTGAAATGCACTGTATCTGGATTCAGAAAGGTCTTCAAAAACCTCTTACCATAAAATATGATTTGGAACTTGCCAAAATCACATCACTAAAATCTGATGTTGAGATCCCCAACCCAGGTACAAATATATTTCGGTGTCTCGTGAAAATGAGGATTAGACTTGGGTTCATTTATCTTAACCTTCAGCCTTAGTTTTGTTTATTTTTTTGTTCTATCCACATCTCACTGCATGAGCATCAAATATTATTTTATATAATGAGGTTTCTTTCATTGTGCTTCCTGGTATGCATTCTCCTTCCCAAAACATAACTTGATATAAGCATAGTTTTAGAAGAGCAAGTATAGCCTAGATTTAAAAGAAAAAGGCAAATGCAATTGTGTGTGTGTGTGTGTTTGTACTAGCAGAGATAGTTATATGGGAAAACTTTATAGGAGAAAAGATTTTCTGAATACCAAAAGTTTGCCTTCAAATATCAAAGGTTAAAGCTCTGCAGAAAGCCTTCAGGTTGAATAGATTCTAAAGGCAAAGTGATAGAAAAGCTAACCTTGTCTCCCCTGTGTAAAAGTGACCACAACACAGATGCTGGTGGAGTGTGTGACCCTGAATCTTGACTCCTCAGCAAGCATGCATGAGACAAACCACCCTGTCCTGCAGCTCTCACTGCTGCCATGTGCTTTTTATGGGCTATCTGGTAAACCAGTCCCTGTACTTTGTGTCCTCCCACTGTGATGCTTGGACCTTTCTGGTGGCCAGATCACTCTCTGAATTTCTGTTCTCCTCTGGCTGTTGAGCGAGTTGGGGTTTGAGGTATGCATTGGTCTTCGAGGTTGTGCTCAAAGACATCTCTAAATAAACTCACAGCGTCGCCACTCAGCTCTTCCCAGGGAAGCGGGGCACATTGCTATATCCTCTCTGTTTTGGGGCTCTTCTGAAACAGTGTAACACTGTGGATACTCCATTTCCATGGTTGGGACCTGAGACCAGGGCTAGGAGCCCTCTAAAGCAGTATTTCTCAAATGACACGCGAGGACCCCCTTTTTGGGGTTTTTGTTTGTTTGTTTTGTAACATCCAACAGTCAAAGATGCATGCATTTGTAAAACAAAAGGGTTATTAGTCATATAAAATTACAAAGGCAATTTTCCATCTCAGGGATGCCTGCAGAAGAGTCAGGATCCCGCATTAATCCACATTCTGGAGCTGATGAGGGGATAGAGGTGTGAACCCACCACCCGCAGGGCCGGTCATTGTGCTGGGGAGGTTGACCCCCTCAGAGCCCTCTTACGTGAAGCCCTTCTCTGCCCTGGCAACTCCTGAGGTGTCAGAGAACTAACCGTCCCTTGCCTTTGCCCAGCAGTCTGAATCAAAGGTGGGTGATAGTTGGTGCATCATGAAACCCTCCACACTTATGTTTTAGAAGGAAACTTTCGTGGTGCATTGTCACAAATTCCCGGAGTCCCCAAGCCAGAGTAAATCCATTCCACACATTAGGGACCTGCTTGATGACTGCACTCTGCTGGCTGTCTTTCCTTCCCTGTGTCACTTCCTCATCGCTCTCCCCGTATTTCCTGCCTTCGTTTTCCAGAAGAAGAATCTGCATTGGAACCATCAGCTCAGGGACTGATTCAGAAGGCACAAAACCTACTAATGGAAAGCCTGCCAGCCAGAAATAGGAAAGAGACTGAGTGAGGGCAATGGCTACATGTAACCTAGAATTTACTCAGTAGAGCATGCATTTTTAATTGGAAATACTTAAACCCGACAAGATGATATTTTCCACTATTGAGAAGAAACATCGTCTTGAGAAGCCAAGTGAAATAAAATCGAGTCTCTCCACCCATGATACTGGAGCTGGTACATAGCTCTGTGTACCATGCTAGGGTCTTATGGCTTCTTACTGATGAGCTAAGCTTTGTATTTAATGATTTAAATAAGAATATCCAAGAGAGACAGATGTAAAAGGAAATGTAATGGAATTGACGATTGTTACCTTTTAGTTTGTAAAAGGTGACAGGGATAATCCAGTGCCAGGTGGGCAGAAGTTTAAGGAAGGTGAAAAAACGGGCCAAACCTCTCCTTACTTCTCTCCCTCCGGGCAAGTGATTTCGGGAGGAGCCACCAACAAAGGGGACAGCAGTTAAGGGAAGCTAACTTGTGAATGCTTTGCTTAAAACAAAATAAAAAACCACAAAACCAAACCTTGTTTCATAAGTCCCAGTATTTTAAAAACCAAATAAGGTCCCCAAAGACATCTATAATTTATGATTATACACAAATGATGAAACAAGCTAAAAATACTCCAGCATTTGCAGAAAGGTAGAAATGACGGATTCTCCAAAATACCCGTTGTAAAGCCCACTGTTCTTTTTCTGTCCTCAAGAAACACTCCATCTCTTTAAGATACAAATTATGCTCCTGCTAGAGCTGATACAATATCAGTGGAAACAACTCTATCAGGCGTCCTATTATAAACTATAATTCTAGGCTTTAGAGCTTGGCTCTTTCAAAGTAAAGTATATTGGGCAGAGACTAAGCATACAAATTGCCAGCCAAAATACATTAAATCTGGTCGAGCTGTCTTTTTTTGGAGAATGCAAATTGGGGCATTCTGCTCTGCATGCAGTTAGTGCTTGGCACGGCCTGCGAGATGCCTCTGCTATTGTGATAAAAAAAAAAAAGTCTTAAGTGGAAAATTTTGAAACAGATTGGTTATTATTTCACAATGTACAAATTTTAAGTAGTTACAGTTAAGAATTTTAGTTCATGGAAATAATATTTTATTTAACACTACATAATGTAATCTACATAATACATTTCGTCTGAGCTGATGGGAACATGTCCATTTGATGGTGTTATCATTAACTAAAGGGTTTGAAAAAATCACTGACTCATGGTCCTGCCTGTGATTCCAGCCTTCTGTGGGGACTGAGGGAAAATGGCTTAGATTAGCAAACAGCTCATTCAAAAAGCTGTGGGTGTGGCCCGCACCATCTAGGGGATGGACAGCTTGAGGCTCTGACTGGGGCGGGGCAAAGCCAATATATGTAACCTAAACATCTGTACCCCTGTAATATGCTGAAATAAAAAAAAAATGTTTACAAATTTTTCTTCAAAGATGCAGGAATAAAAGATTCAACCTGAAGGAGTCCTGGACATAGCAAGTTTGTTTTGTCCTCTGTCTATCCTAAACCTATGAATCCCTTTTAAAAAGTGCTTGGAGATTGGTCTCTCTTCTTTTGTGTTTCTTTTGCATGGTAACATCGGCATAGTAGGGATGTTATCGTACCAGAATATTATTCTGAGGCCACAGTTAGTGGGCTTGCGTATTTGACTTAAAACTTGCCAGTCCTTCCTTCATTCGAGAATATGCATTGAGTTTCTTTTTTATGCCAGGCACTGTGGAAATAGAGAAAGATGAACAAGGTTCCTGTCTTTGTAGAGCTCATAAGGAGTTTGCAATGTTGTTAGCAATACTGTTCGTAGGTTGTCTGGCAGCTTTAGGGCCCCAGAGAACAATCTTAGAAAATATAAATTGGTGTGCTCAGGTAAAAAAATGTTTTACTCATCACTGTCTCATTTCAAAACTTATTTTAATAAAATATATGTGTAATACTAATTTTTAAAAAATGAACATCTAACCCTCTTATTCACAATCTATATCTTTGAATAATTGTAGAAAACTTTTCTTAAGAGTTGACTATGAGTGTAATGTTTCCTCAAATATAAAACTACCTTAACTTTGTCCTTCCTCTAACTCTATATTTTGGGAATCCGTGATAAATATGTTTCTCCACCAGCTAATAATGATATTGACTGCTAAAATCAATAAACATGAAAAGTAATGACCTCTAGCAATTTACTTTTATTAGATCTGCAGAGTTTTGATGTCATTTACTCTGCACCTCAGTTTCTGATTTTATTTTATTTTACTCTTTCTAACCACTACCTTGTTTTGTTCTCAGGTAAAAAAGGAAGAAGAAAGCAAGGCAAAATTCAACTCATGCATCATTTTGACACATCTGTTGTTTGGTCAGTGGTGTGCAGTCTCCTATTTCTGATATAATAAATGTTTACGGTATTTCTAGTTTAATGAACGCCCCAGGCTCCAGGACTTGTTTGTATACTTCTGTGGCATATATCTTTAGTGAGAGGAGATGGTGTTGTCTGATTCAACTAAAAGAAAGTAAAGCTGAATGGAAGAATTAGATTTAAGAGCAGCTGCCTCCGTGTGGCTTTCCCAGGGAATCAATGCGGAGCTGTGGGGAGCGAGGTGAGGCCAAAGGGGCAGCTGTCGCATCAGCCAACTGAAGCAAAGGAAGTGAGCAGAAGGATCTGAATAAAAGAAGATTTTCATTTTCAGTGAGGTAGGGTCGTCGTTTCAATAACCAATAGTTTTCTCTTTTATTTCGTAAGAATTAATAGGAGTTTTCTCAAAGAAGTTCTTAGAATATAGAACCTCATTCTCTTCCAACCACAGGGGACATGTCTCTGAAAAAAATGGCAAGGTTAGAAAAGTCATGTTTGGTAAAGTAAATACATAGCACAGAATAGAGGGCTGGGGTGACAACAAAAGCAAAAATAGACAAATGGAATTGTATCAAACTGAAAGGCTCTGCCATGCGAAGGAAACAATTAACAATGTGCAGAGACAATCTATGGATTGGGAGAACATTTTGCAACCCATACATTTGATAAGTGGTTAAGATCCAAAATATATAAGAAACCCAAACAACTCAATAGCAAAAAGCAAAAGTCACAATTCAAAAATGGAAAAGGCACTATAGAGAACCCAGAAATAAAACCCTATAGCCAACCAACTGATAACCATCAGATCTTTGACAAAGCAGCCAACAAAGCACACTAGGGAAAGAAAGCCCTACTTGATAAATTGTGCTGGGAAAATTGGATAGCCACATGCAGAAGAATGAAACAGGACCCTTGTCTCTTCCCATATATAAAAATTGATTCAAGATAGATAAAAGACTTAAAGTAAGACAAACAAACCATAAAAGCTCTGAAAGAAAATGTAGGAAAAACTCTTCTATACACGAGCTTAGGCAAAGAATTTATGACTAAGACCACAAAGACAAATACAGCAACTACAAAAATAAGTAAGTGGCCTTTAATTAAATTAAAAACTTCTGCACAGCAAAGGAAATAATTAACAGAGTAAATTGAGAACCTATAGAATGGTAGAAAATATTCACATCTGACAAAAGACTAATATCCAGGATCTACAAAGATTTCAAACAAATCAGCAAATAAATAAATAAATAAGAAGTGGGCAAAAGACATGAAGAGCAGTTTTTCAAAAAAGATAGACAAATGGCCAAGAAATATATGAAAAAATTCTCAACATCACTAATTGTCAGGGAAATGCAAATTAAAACTACAGTAAGATACCACCTTATCTCTATCAGAATGGACATCATTAAAAAGTCAAAAACAATAAATGCTGGCACTGATGCAGAGAGAAACCTATACTTATAGACTGTTGGTGGGACTGCAAATTAGTACAACCTCTATAGAAAACAGTATGGCGATTCCTCAAAAAAATAAACATAGACCTACCATTTGATCCAGGAATCCCATTGCAGGGTATCTACCCAAAGGAAAAGAAGTAATTTTATCGAAAAGACATCTGCACTCAAATCTTTATTGCAGCACAATTCACAATTTCAAAGATGTGGAATAAAACTAAGTGCCCCTCAATTCATGAGTGGATAAAGAAAATGTGGTATATATATGCCACGGAGTACTACTCGGCCATAAAAAGGGATGGATTAATGCCTTTTGCCACAATTTGGATGGAACCGTGGACCATTATCCTAAGTAAAGTTTCTCAGGAATGGAAAACCAAACATCGTGTATTTTTGCTAATAAGTGGGAGCTAATTGATGGGCACACACAGGCACAAAGAGATGTAAAGGACATTGGCAACCAAGAATTGGGGGAGGGATAAAAACTTACCTATTGGGTACAGTGAACATTATTTTGGTGTCAGACACACCAGAAGCCCTGACTTAAGCATTATACAAGGTATCCATGTACCAAAAACATTTGTACTCCCTTAATATTTTGAAATAAAAATGAACTTCTGTATCAGACACACAAAACGACAAGGGACCTGAATAGACATTTCTCAAAAGAGGTTATTCAACTGGCTAACAGATATATACATATAAATTCTCAACATTGGTCATCATTAGAAAATGCAAGTTAAATCTTCAATGTGCTCTTATCTCACACCTGTTAGAATGGCTACCATCAAAGAGAATAGAGATATTATAGTAAGTGTTGGGGAGAATGTGGGGAAAAGGGAACATTTGTACAAAGCTGCTGGGAATGTAAATGAGCGTAGCCATTATTGAAAACCTTATTGAGGTTCTTCAAAAAACTAAAAATAGAATTGCCATATGACCCAGCGATCTGACTTCTGGGTACTTACCCGAAACATTTGGAAATCATATCAAAGAGATATCTGCACTCCAGTGTTCACTGAGGCACCACTCACAATAGCCAAGTTTGTAATCAACCTAAGTGTCCATCAGCAAATGAATAAAGAAATGTATTACATATATATATATACACACTATATATATATATATATACACACTATATATACACACAGCCTTTAAAAAGAAGGAAATTCTGTCATTTGTGAAAACATGGATGATATTGGAGAACATTATGCTAAGTGAAATAAGTCAGACACAATAAGACAGCACCACATGTTCTCATTTATATGTGGAATCTACAACAATTGAACTCATAGAAGCAGAAGGTAGAGTGGTGTTTGCAGTAGCAGGAGCTGGGACGGGGGAATGGGAGGAGATGGCCACAGGATGCCAAATCTCCATTAGACAGGAGGAATATGGGTTCCTTTTTAGTTCTATTGTGCGGTATGGTGAATATAGTTAAAAATAGAATATCGTACATTTCAAAATTACTGAGAGAATAAATTTCTGATTTTCTCAACCACAAAAAATGTGAAGAATTTGAGGTGGTGGATATGTTAACTAGTTTGATTTAATAATTCCACATTATATTCATAGATCGTAACTTCACTTTGTATCCCATAAATTTATACAATTATAAAATTGTCAATTTAAAATAAAAAAGAATTAAAAAATGAACTAAAAATTTAGAAAGCATTACTAAGTGTACAATATAGATTCATTTTTATAAATAACTATAGGCAAATTTTCCCTGGAGGACTTCTGCATTTGTTCCATAAGCACTGTGAGAGGTTGTGATTTACTGAGGCTGGTTTTATACCTGATCCTGTGCTCCAGAAACCATTCCTCATTTAAGTATTTTTAAATGTCTGTTAGTAACTCTAAAAGTAATAGTTTTACATTTACTTCGCCACACTCCAAGTAAACATTAAATTGAAATCTGAGTGCAGATTTCTGTGATTACAGAGGCAGCATGTCTTCCAAACCACTAGTTCCTAATGCCTTCTTGGCTGAAGGCTGAAAATTCTAGAAGAGCATCTCATCAAATTCAGTACTTATTCTTAATAGCAATTCTTAATGACCTGTGCAAGTAAGTGTATGAATAGAAGGATATTTTCTCAAGTTTTTGGGGTTGGGAAGCAGCGGTCTTAAGGCCACTTGTGGCCTTCTGGATCTTTGAGTGTGGCTTTTTACCAAATCCAAAGTTTTTAGAACAAATCCTTTTTTTTGAGACAGAGTCTCACTTTATTGCCCAGGCTAGAGTGAGTGCCGTGGCGTCAGCCTAGCTCACAGCAACCTCAAACTCCTGAGCTCGAGCAATCCTGCTGCCTCAGCCTCCCAAGTAGCTAGGACTACAGGCATGTGCCACCATGCCCGGCTAATTTTTTTTTTTTTTTTCTATATATATTAGTTGCACAATTAATTTCTTTCTATTTTTTTTTTATAGTAGAGATGGGGTCTCGCTCTTGCTCAGGCTGGTCTCGAACTCCTGAGCTCTAAACGATCCGCCCACCTCAGCCTCCCAGAGAGCTAGGATTACAGGCGTGAGCCACCGCGCCCGGCCAGAACAAATCCTTTTAATAAAGGACTTCGTTCTGTGACGTTTGGGTTTGGTCGAGGGGCCAAACTTGGGGATCCGGAGGGCCACATGTGGCCTTGAGGCCACAGATTCCCCAAGCCAAAAACATTTTCTTCTCAGGACCCCAGGATTCCTACCAGCTGGTAGTTTAACATTGCTGCTCTTTTTCCCAACTACCATGGTTATTATCGTTACTTCCCCTGTGACGGCTTAGTCACGGGTCTCTTCTCTTCCCTGGGTAAACACTCTTCCTGGGGATCTTTTTCATAGCCAGGGTTTTCAGTACCACAGGTAGCTAACGACTCTACAACTGATAACTGTAGTTTTCCCTTTTCTATGAATTCTGGGCTTTTTTCAAATTTAAATTATTATCTTTAACCGTATCTCTAATGGGATATCAAAATTGGTATCAATTAGCATACAAGGATTCTCTTGATCCCATCATTTCATTGAACAACAATGAACAAAAACAGAAAACAAACAAAAACAGACACACAGACACAACCTCTAACTAAACCAACTGACCCTAATTTCTTCATTTCCTTAATCAAGGTATGGATATCGTTTTCTGCCCAGTACGGAGGAATATTTTGACTCGATTATAGCTAGTTATTACTTTCCTGCCTCCAACATCTCATCCATCAATCATTCTGCCTCCAAAATCTGT